>PVIC010015962.1:0-34522 GCA_004025085.1 Thryonomys swinderianus | reverse complement strand
AAAAAAAAATACAAAAAAAAAAAAAGTAGCAGCTCTGAAGTTAACCCACTGATGTCCACAGTCACCACTCTACCAATCATTGGCCTTATTTTTTTTTTTCTTTTTGAGACAGGGTCTCGCTTTGTCATTCAGGCTGGCCCTGAGCTCACTATGTAGCCCAGGCAAACCTTGAACTCAGCAATCCTCCTGTCTCTGCCTCCCGAGTGCTGGGATGACAGGTGTCAGCCACCACGCCCAGCACTGTGGTATGTGGTATTAATTGCTGGTGGGCATGAGTCTCCATGCCCAGCATTGTATGTGGTTACCGGGATGGAACTGAGGACCTTGCGCTTGCAAGGCAGGCTCCAGAACCACTGAGCTAACCCTCCAGCCCGGCCTTATGATCTTAAGCTGTTTGTGACTCAGTTTCTTCATCCAGCAAGCAGGGGATATAACTGTTCTTTACAGGTGGCTGTGAAGACAGATCAGATGGCCATGCAGAGCAGTCAGGCCAGTGCTTGGCATGTTGTAAGTGCTCAGCAAACACGAACTCCTGTTGCTAATGGAAAGGCCTGAGCCACTTGGCTATTGAGGGTTAAGCAAGATAGTATGAATACCATTAACAGGCAATAAATGGTTGCTTGAAAATAAAATGCCTGCCTCATGGGAATGGTCTGTGCCAAAAAAAATGAGACCCCCCCCCCTCAGTGTGCCTGCCTACTCAAGGAAGAACACTGGCCACACATCAGAAGGGACAATGGCCTTTCTATACTGGAAGATAAAACAAAGGCTACACATAAACAAATGCCACATGGTTTGTTTCTGGAAAAGGAAGTCAGGCTTGTCTTTTACAGAGAACATCTGGATAAATCTTGCTGTTTTATAGATGGGGAGGCCCAGAGACACAGTGTTTTGCTTAAGGTGACAGAGCAGGATGAAGTGAATGTGGCAAGTGTAAGTCCTCAGTCTGTGGTGGGGACAGAAGATATCACAGAGCAAATCCTCACTTCTGGGTGGAGCCCTGGGACTGGCAGGGGTGAGTAATGAAGAGCTGGTGGGTGTTATACTCGGGCAGGAAGCATAAAACAAACTGGGCGGCAGCCTTGGGGAAGGTCATAAAGGCTGGGCTGCCCTTCCCGGGCAAGGTATGAGTCCCAGGTGATGGGGGGGGGGGGGCTCTGGACAGGAAGCTTGAGAAAGGACAAGTCCTACTTGGGAGAGGAAAGGAGGCAGTCGTAGAGACATTTAATTTTAGACTTTCTATGGTTTGTGTCAAAGGTAACATACGAACCATCATGTCATGCACAGTACAGAACACACAGTGGACCTACAAGGAAAAGCACTTTTCTTTCTTGCTGCCTTTTCTCCAGTCCGGGGATGCAGGGAGAAAAAGAGTCATCAGTTTGTTAAGCAAGAATGGACTGTGGACAGAGGCTCGATCATGTCACAGAACTGCAGATGTCAGAGGACAAGGCTCCCACAGAGACCATCTTGTCCTGCCTGCCTCCCTCCCTCCTCCCTGCTCTATTAGGGCACAAAGCAGGGAAGGGCTTGTCCAAGATCACCCTGGTGGTCCCAGCAAACCAGGACCCATTGGAGCCTACCAGTCTTTTCACACACTGTGGCTTCTCCTCTACCAGTTTCTTTTGCTAGGTTTGTTCAGGGGTACAGTAGGGAAGGCAGAAACAGAAAGAAGCTCAATATTCCCCCCATCCACCTCTGAGGCTGGGCCAAGCCAGCCATCTGGCAATGTGAAGGATACACATCTCTCATGGCTTCCAGGGTAGGTGCCCGAAGAATATCTCGGATGCCTATGACATTCTCATGACGGAAGCGCAGCAAGATCTGGATCTCCCGCAGGGTTCGCTGGCAGTAGGTCTGATGCTCAAAGGGGCTGATCTTCTTTATGGCCACACGAGTCTTGCGCATATGGTCATATGCTGAGCTGAGAGGGCAGAGATGTTGCTAGCCTTACAAAGGGGGAATGCAGGCCTGGTAGCCCCACCCAGAGCTTGGCATGGAGAAAAAGGAGCAGGCCAAGTCATAAACAATGCTGGTTCCTTCCTGCTGTGAAGGCCTGGGATCTCTAGGGAGAAAGCTGGGGACCAGCCAGACGGCCTCTTAAGTGACTTTACAAACAGAGGAAGAGCCTGACCGCTCACTGACTTCCCTTCTCCACGACCCCCTTCCATTCTAGTTGTCCTGCCCCTCCTCCTCCTCCTCCTCCTTTCCCAAATTGGGTCCCTCAACTTAGACAGGTCCAGGGGGTAGGAAAGAGTAAAGGACAGAGGTGAGGTAATTACAGGGAGCAGGAAGCAGTCGCTGGGGACCAAGAGGAGCAGGAAGAAGGGGTAGGTCTCAGGGTGGGTCTCTGGCCAGCCGAGCTGTTACTCCCAGAATATGGCACACAGTGGGACAGAGAAAACTCACAAACCCCTCCCTAAAAATGCAGGGAGGTCCTCTGGGCCCTTCATCCTTCCCGGGGTCCCAGGCAGCACCCAGGGGAGGGGGTAAAGCCTGGCACGTCCCACTGGGGGATTCCAGGCGCCCTCTCCCGCAGGGGCCCTCCCTAGCTTCGCGTGGTCTCGGGGCCCGCGGGCGCCCGCAGCTCCCCGCGCCCACTCAGGTGCCCCTCCCTCCGCACGCGGGATCGGAAGAGCCGCCAGGCCCCCGGCCCCGAAAGCACTCCGGGGCTCTGCGCAGGTCTGTCCCCGACCCAGCCGGCCCGGCCTCGGCGGGGCTGGCGGCCCCTCACAGCTACCCCCGCCCCTCCCGTACGCCCCTCACCTGACCATGCCGTAGGCGCCCTCGCCGATGTACTGCAACTGCGTGTAGCGCGGGCCCACGTCGAACGGCTGGCCCTTCACTACCTCCACTTCCCCCGGGACCCCCGGGCCGACCCCACCGGCTCCCCGGGGCTCCCCGCCCCCGCCCCCCTGAGCCGCCGCCGCCATCTCCACTCCGCCCCGCCCCCGCCCCGCCCGAGACCACGCCCCTTCCCGGGCGCGCGCGTCAGGCCCCGCCCCCGCGCCGCCGTCACGTGACGCGACCTCACCAGGCTTCCCGGAGCGAGGATGGAGTCGGGCAGGACCGAGCTAGGGCTAGGGCTCGGGCTGGCCTCTTGGCCGTGCGGCCTTGGCCCGAAGGGCGATGGTCAGGGTTTCTGGAGGAGCTCTGGGGAAGCTCGGCTCAACCTCGAGCCAGGCTGGGCCCTGACGGTGGCAGTCCGTGTCCCCCTTCGTGGTGGCCCTGGAGACCCGACCCTTAGCCTGAGAAAGCACGCCCTCAACCAGCTGGTAACTTAGGACCCGACACAGCTGCGTGCTGGGGACCCAGGGCTCCGGATCCCTGGCGGAGGGTCAGCGCCGGAGGGAATATACTCGCCCTGCCTGCAGCTGCCAGCAGCAGGTCCCCAGCCTCACTGTGCAGAGGACACAGACCTCGCTTTACATGAGAACAGGGGCGAGGTGTGAAGGCTGCAGGAACACCTGAGGCATTTAATTGAAATGCACTAACATCCTGTTGGAATAAACAGCAAAATAGGTAATTTTGTGTTGTCATTGGATTTGGCCACACTGGGGTCCTGGTGAGGACCATGACCTCAGGACTACCTCAGGACAGCCTAGCGATATAGGACTCATCTAATTTTTGTAGCAGGGCCCTGTCCTCTTTCTCTTACAAGACCAGTGTGTGGCACTCGGACATTCAAAAAATACTTACTGCAGCACTTGGAGATTGAACCCAGAGCAGGATCTCTCATGGTAGTTCAGGCTGCCTCTGAGCTCACTATGTAGCCCAGGCAAGCCTTGAACTCACAGCAACCCTCCTGCCTCTGCCTCCCAAATGGTGGGGTTACAGGCCTGAGCTACCACGCCCCGTTTTGTACGTGGTTACCTGGGATCAAACTCTGGACTTTGCACTTGCAAGGCAGACACTGGGACTGCTGAGCTAAATCCCTGGCCTTTTTTTTAATGTAGGGTTTTAATTTTTATTTTATTTTATTTTTTTTGAGTACTGGGGGTTGAACTTGGGTCCTCGTGCTTCCAAAATAGGTGTGGTACTACTTGAGCTAAATCCCCAGCCTCCCCTGGCCTTTTAAAAAATAGTTTTTGAGCTGGAGATTTAGTTCAATGGTTCTGATGCCTACCTAGCAAGCGCAAGGTCCTGAGTTTGATCCCCAGTAACCACATACCACAATGCCAGGTGTGACTCACGCCCACCAGCAATCAGTACCACACACCGCAATGCCCGTGTGGTGGCTCACACCTGTAATCCCGGCACTCAGGAGGCAGAGGCAGGAGGATTGCTGAGTTAGAGGGTTGCCTCTGCTACCTGCCTGAACTACAAAGCAAAACCTTGTCTCAAAAAAAAAAAAAAAAGGCCAGGGATTTAGCTCAAGTGGTACTGTACCAACTGGGGAAGCACAAGGGCCTGAGTTCAATGCTCAGTACCACAAAAAAAAAAAAAGTTTTTTGAGCCAGAGTCTTGATAATTTGCTAATTTGTCCACTCTGGGCTCAAACTTATGGTCTTCTTCATCCTTCCAGGACCTTGGGATTACAGGTGTACAACACCACACCCAGATCAAAAATGTTTTGAATGAGGGTATGAAGTTCAGCAGAGGGAGAATGAACATTGGATTAGCTCACTTGGGTGATTGGGACCCTGGAACCGTGACAAGGCTGAGGCTTAAAATGGTCTCTTCTGACACAGAAATGGGGGTACCTTCTGATTCCTTGCTGTCTCCCTGTCACTATTTGCACTAAGGAAGGGGCCCTTAGTGACCACCTGTCCAGTCCTCACTGCCCAGTGCAGATGTGAACCCTCAGCTCTAGTAATTCCTCGCAGTGGTTCTTCTATCAGAGAAGCTGGAGCAGATCTGTGTATGAGTTACAGATCCCGAGACAAAATGGAGCAGTAATTATGATTCTGAAATTGCTCATAATTAGATCCAGGCATTCTAGCTCAGATTAATGAGACTTGAGTTGCTGATTCCCAGTAGCCCAAAGTCACTGCAGGTTTAAGAGCCACTAATTAGATCAGTGACTTTAGTTATTCGTTTCAAAAAGTAATAAGTAGTGTTGTGCCTGGTCAAAGATTACTGTATAGTGTGGATTTGTGGTTAAGACCAAGGCTCCACTGGAGCCAGGTCACCAGAGTTAAAATCTGTCTTTGTGACTTTGCCACATACTGCTGTGTGATACCGGACAAGTTTCCCACTAGACTGTTAATTGTGTTTCTAGTCTACTAAAGACAGACCACATGGATCAGTGGAATGCTGGATGGATGAGTGTGACAGTAGGGGCTGCATAGCTCAGGGGTGAGCAAGATCACTTGTTCTGGAGGACCAACCTTCAAACCATGGAAAAATCAGTAAGGTTTCGAGGGTTGGGATAGTGAAAGGCTGACAGGAAAAAAGAGCTGCTCAAGCTGAGTCCCGTGTTGCTGTGGAGGGGCCAGGGGTGTCAGGCTGGAGGATGGGCTGGCCAGGTGGAGGAACCCATCCAATTCTGGCCAGCAGTATGGCTGTTACTCAGAAAGCAGTGAAAAAGCCCTCATGAGACTTTCACCACATCACTTGGAACCGCAGGAGAATACAGTGACTCAGAAAAAACACCATGGAGTTGGGCTTGGAGCCACTTCCTGAGTGGGAGAGTTTCGTGGCTCAGGAAGGCTGGTGTGTCACAGGGCAGTACTGCCCTCTGCTGCCAGCCTTGGTGAAGGAGTGTGGCTGAGATCCCCTTCCAGTGGCTGCAGCCAACAATAGCTTGGAGGAGGGGATGGGTTTCTCCATTGCCCTGCAGGTTGATTTCAGAGGCTAAGCATCTATTACGTGCTGAGCACCTTTGTGTTCCTCGTCTCCACAGTCCTCAAGGTCACCATACGGAACAGAGGTTCTTCACTTTTAGCTGGGAAGAACCAGGCGCTTCCTGAACTGAAGAGGCGCAAGAGGGCTTGGGAATCATTTCCTCCTTCCACCTCATTTTCACTATCTCACAGCCCACGGTTTTTCTAATGTCTCCTGTTTGACTTAGTCCAGACTAAATCTTGAGTCCGCTTTCACTTTTTTGAGATTTCTGGCACACTGAGCACAAATGAACTATCTGACTTCACCTCACTCAACTGATCCACCTGCTGGGGAGGAAGCACTCGTGCAGGAACAGGGCTCAGGTGCATTTAAAATGAGTTGAAGGCCGAGTGTGGTGGCTCACGCCTATAATCCCAGCATTCGGGAGGCAGAGACCGGAGGATTGCTGAGTTCAAGGCTTGCCTGGGCTACATAGTGAGCTCAGGGCCAGCCTGAACTACAAAGCGAGACCCTGTCTCAAAAAAAAAAATGAGTTGAAGTGTAAAAGCTACATGTATGCATGCATATGTGCACATGTGCATGGTGCTGGGGGTGAACCCAGGGCCTCGTGTGTGCAAGGCAAGAGCTCTTCATTGAACTGTTCTTTCATTCCTTTGTATTTTACTTTTTTTCTTGGTACCAAGATCAAACTCGGGACTTTGCACTTGCTAGGCAGGCATGGTGCTCCTGAGCTACATCCCTGCCTTTCCAGTACCAGTGATTGAACCCCCAACCTTGGGCTTTCCAGGCAGGTGAATATTCACTTAATGCAAAGGAGAGTGGTCAAGGAAGAACAGAGAAAAAAGACATGTGAAAATGAATATGGCCAATATAAATCTAGCTATGCAACAATATTACATGTGAATGGATTAAGCAATAGAAAAGCAGAGATTGTCCTACTGGATAATCTACAGGAGACACACCTCACATTCAAAAGTAAGGGTACATTGGGCCAGAGATTTAGCTCAGTGGTTCCAGTGCTTGCCTCGCAAGTGCAGGGCCCTGAGTTCCATCCCGGTAACCACATAAATGCTGGGCATGGTGACTCACGCCCACCAGCAATCAATACCACATACCACAGTGCTGGGCGTGGTGGCTCACACCTGTCATCCTAGCACTTGGGAGGCAGAGGCAGGAGGATTGCTGAGTTTGAGGCTTGCCTGGGCTACATAGTGAGCTCAGGGCCAGCCTGAACTACAAAGTGAGACCCTGTCTCATAAAAAAAAAAAAAAAAAAAAAAAAAAAAAGAGTACGTTGAGAGTAACAGGATGGAAAAATGCATGATGTCCAAGCAACCCTTGGAAAGTTGTGGTTACTGGGCTTGGTAGCCATGCTTGTAATCCCAGCACCCTGGGAGGCTAAGGCCAGAGGATTATAAATTTAAATCCTGCCTGGACAATTCAGTGAGACCTTGTTTCAAAATAAAGACTAAAAGAAAGGCTGAGAGGAGGAAGTCGCTCAGAGGGAATGCCCTGGACTCAATTCTCACTACAGAGGAGCTGGGGGTGTAATTCAGTGGGGCTGCTGTTGTGCAAGTGCAAGGTCCTGGAGTTCGATTCTCAGTTCCACAAAAAACAGACTATCAGTGTAGAAGAAAAAAAGATGTCATGTGAATCCTGCCAAACAACAGCAAACACACAATGTACAATGTACCCAGGGAGCATTGCTTTAGAACTGGCCTCAATAAATTTAAAGGATTACAGTCATATAAAATATGTTCTTTAATCATAAGAAATGAAATTGGGAATGAACTAATAACAAAAATTTGAGAGACTCATAATTAGATGGAAATTAAACAGCAGAGTTAAAAAAAATCACAAAGGAGGGGTTGGAGATTTAGCTCAGTGGTTCCAGCACCTGCCTAGAAAGTATAAAGTCCCAGGTTCGATCCCCGGTAACCACATGTAACAATACTGGGTATGATGACTCATGCCCACCAGCAATCAGTACCACATACCACAGTGCCGGGAGTGGTGGCTCACGCCTGTCATCCCAGCACTCGGGAGGTAGAGGCAGGAGGATTGCTGAGTTCCAGCTTTGCCTGGGCTATGTAGTGAACTCAGGGCCAGCCTGAGCTACAAAGTGAGACCCTGTCTCAAAAATGTAAAAAAAGAAAAAAAGATTACTATAGATGCACCAAATGACTGTACCCATGCTTGCTCATATTCCTTATATCATCTGCAAGGTTTCCTGAAACACTTCTGTCTTCTCAACACTGAAGCAAAAAGCAAGTCCAGGCCCTAGGGTTCTCCAGCCCAGCAGTATTGTAACAAACTGCTGTGAAAACAGGAAGTAAGGTCTCATTACCAAGAATAGTTTCCACTGCTTCCAGTACTTGTTGCTGACAAATTATCTAAAGAGGATGAAATTTATAACTTGATCAGGGAAACTGAGGCTGCACACTTATAATCCCAGCTCTCTGGGGGACTGAGGCAGGAGGATCCTAAATTTGAGTCCAGCCTGACAATTTAGCGAGTTTGTCTCTAAAAGGGGGAAAAGTGCAGATTCAGCTCAGTGGTTTTGGCATCTGCCTTGCAAGCACAAGGTCCTGAGTTTGATCCCCTGTAACCACATACCACAATGGCAGGGTCAGGTGTGGTGACTCACACCCACCAGCAATCAGTACTACACACCACAATGCTGGGTGTGGTGGCTCACGCCTGTTATCACCTCACTCGGGAGGCAGAGGCAGGAGGATTGCTGTGTTGCTGTGAGTTTGAGGCTTCCCTGGGCTACATGGTGAGCTCAGGGCCAGCCTGAACTATAAACCGAGACCCTGTCTCAAAAAAAAAAAAAAAAAAAAAAAGAAGGTGGGAATGGTTAGGGAATACAGCTCACATGGAAGGCCCTGTCTTCAATCCCAGTACTGCAAAAACAAAATAGAACAGAACAAGACAATACAGACGGTAAATTCAACACCAACCTAGAATACACAGCAAGACCCTGTCTCAAAAACCAAACCTAAACAGGGCCGGAGGGTTAGCTCAGTGGTTCCAGCACCTGCCTCACAAGCACAAGGTCCTGAGTTCGATCCTTCCCAGTAACCACATACAATGCTGGGCATGGAGACTCACGCCCACCAGCAATCAATACCACATATCACAGTGCTGGGCGTGGTGGCTCACGCCTGTAATCCCAGCACTCAGGAGGCAGAGGCAGGATTGCTGAGATGGAGGCTTGCCTGTACTACATAGTGAGCTCAGAGCCAGCCTGAACTACAAAGCAAGACCTTGCCTCAAAAAGGAAACAAAACAAAACAAAAATCCAAACCTAAACAACAGAATCCTCTTATCAGGGAGACAAATACCAAAGCGACGGTTTGATGCACGGTTTTTTTTTTTTCAGACAGGGTCTCACTTTGTAGTTCAGGCTGGCCCTGAGCTCACTATGGTGCCCAGGCAAGCCGCTGCGAACTCAACAATCCTCCTGTCTCTGCCTCCCGAGTGCTGGGATGACAGGCGTGAGCCACCACATCCGGCATTGTGGTATGCGGTGTTGATTGTTGGTGGGCGTGTCTCCACGCCCAGCATTCTATGTGGTTACCGGGGATCGAACTCAGGACCTTGCGCTTGCGAGGCAGGCGCTGGAACCACTGAGCTAACACTCCGGCCTGATGCATGGTTTTATAAAGCACTTTTTAAAATCTCTTGAAAGCATGCTGGGTATGGTGGCTCACGCCTGTCATCTCAACACTAGGGAGGCTGAGGCAGGAGGATTTCTGAGAGTCTGAGACCAGCCTTGGCTACCTAGTGAGTTTAAGACTAGTTTGGACTACATAGAGAGACCTTGTCTCAAAAAAAATTTTTTTTGAAAGCAGTATCAATATTTGCTATCCCCAGTACTTCTGTTTTCTAAAATCTCTTAACATTTGTCTATAACATCTCTTTCAGCTTGTGTCCAACTCAGATCCAGGACATTTCAACTGAGTACTGTCTGCCGAAGGATGGATGGTGGTGCTGGGAATAAACAGGGCCTGGGTGTGGCAGCAGGTTCTCTGACCAGAGCACCTGGATCCTGAGCAGCATTCTCTGCACAGTAAAGAAACCAGACGAGAAAGCAGAGTTCCGCTTTCTTAGGTCAGCTGTTAGTGTTACACCATCCACTACAAGCAATCGGACTCTTTCTTCCTTGTTCTTGTTTTTGGTCCAAATATAGCTGTTAAAAAGCCCTTTCTGTTGTTGATAAAGTGTTTTGCAACCTCAGCTCTCTCAAAATTGCAGCCATCCTGGCCCGGAGGGTTAGCTCAGTGGTTCCAGCGCCTGCCTCACACAATTCTGGGCGTGGTGACTCACGCCCACCAGCAATCAATATCACATACCACAGTGCCAGGCAAGGGGGCTCACGCCTGTAATCCCAGCACTCGGAAGGCAGAGATAGAATTGCTGAGTTCGAGTCTTGTCTGGGCTACATTGTGAGCTCTAGCCAGCCTGAACTACAAAAGCGAGACCCTGACTCAAAAAAAAAAAAAAAAATTGCAGCCATCCTGAAACTATTGCCATAGGTTATACCAGCCTTTATGCTCGTAGCTTAGTATTGTTTCTTAGTTTTTTATTTTTATTTTTTATTTTTTTTGAGACAGGGTCTCACTATGCAGTTCAGCTAGTCTCAAACTCGCAGCAATCCCTCCTGCCTCAGCCTCCTGACTGTTGGGATTACAGGGGTACACTACCACACCTGGCCTGATCCTAGGGTTCTTTTGCTAATTTAGATCTCCTTATCTCCTTTCCTTATTTTGTGTTTTGAGGCAAGTTTTTGCTAAATTGCCCAGAGTGGGCTCAAATGTGATTCACCTGTGTCAGCCTCAAAGCGTGCCGCATTGCCTGAGTGTGGTGGTACACATCTATAATCCCAGAGTTCAGGAAGTCGAGGCAGGAGGATTGCTGAGAGTTCAAGGACAACCTAGACTACACAGTGAGTTCAAGGTCAGCCTAAACTATTCATTGAGATTCTCTCCAACACACAAATTAGTGCTATTACAAGTATGCACACACCTGACTCTGAGGACAGCAGGGCACAATCACACACAGCTTTTTCCCTTAGCTTGGCTTTCTCCCTCGCCTCCCCTCCCGTCCCCCTCCTCCCTCCTCCTTCTCCCTCTTTTTTTCGACAGTCTTGCTTTGTAGTTCAGGCTAGCCCTGAGCTCACTACATAGCCCAGGCAAGACTTGAACTCAGCGATCCTCCTGCCTCTACCTGCCAAGTGCTGGGATTATAGGCATGAGCCACCAAACCCAGCATTGTGGTATGTGGTACTGATTGCTGGTGGGAGTGAGTCACCAGGCCCAGTATGAAAACATTTCTTTAAAATTAAAAGTGTTTCTGCCAGGCGTGGTGGCTCACGCCTGTAATCCCAGCACTCGGGAGGCAGAGACAGGAGGATTGCTGAGTTCGAGGCTTGCCTGGACTACATAGTGAGCTCAGAGCCAGCCTGAACTACAAAGCGAGATCCTGTCTCAAAAAAATAAAAAATAAATAAATAAAAGTGTTTCTTACAATAGCACATCTGAAGTGAGAAAATTATCCTTCACTTCCCCTGGGTTTTTATTTCTCCTTTCTCTAGTTACAAAACCACATGTTGGGAATCTATGAGGTGTTTTTTTTTTTTGAGACAGGGTCTCGCTTTGTAGTTCAGGCTGGCTCTGAGCTCACTATGTAGTCCAGGCAAGCCTCGAACTCAGCAATCCTCCTGTCTCTGCCTCCCGAGTGCTGGGATTACAGGCGTGAGCCACCACGCCCGTTGGGAATCTATGAGGTTTATTAGGAAGACCTGGCTCTGTCCCATTAACTGAATTCTTCTGCTGCAGCTGTGTCTCTCAAGGACATCCGCCTACGGACATTTCCTCCTCCTCTACCTGTTTCTGGGCTCTGCCCCTCTGTCTCACTACACGCACTTCCTGCCTGTCAGGCTTGCCTCTGAGGTACAGTGGCTGTAGCACAGGTTTATGACACAGATATCCAGAGTTTACATCTCTGTAACTGTGTAACATCCACAGGTGAATAATGTAGTCATCACTTCTTCCCTGTCTTGCTGCCTTTACTCACTGAGTAAATAACCATCAAGGTTTTGCTGTGCTTTGCACATAGCCCTAACTCAACCCTGAGTTCTGTTGGGTGTACATTGCTCATTACCTTTAAACACACTGAGTTGTTTGTTGAGGCAGGGTCTCACCGCGTAGTCCAAGTTTGTAGTCCACCGTGTAGTTTCCTCTTACCACTGGAGAAGTCTGTTTTCTGTTATTAGAATAAAATATCTGGGCTGGGCATTTAGCTCAAGTGGTACTGCGCCAACTTTGGACACACAAGGGCCAGAGTTCGATCCCTGATAACACACACAAAAAAAGAATAAAATATCTGAGGTTGGGCATTATTTCTGCCTTCCTACCATCCAATCTCTCTTTCCCTTTCTCTTTAATTTTTGACACCAGGGCTCAAACTCAGGACTGTGTACTTGTAAGGCAAATGCATTACTACTGTGCTACATCCCTGGACCCACTATCTATCCACCTACTCATTTCTCTGTCTGCCATCTATTGTATAGGTATTGGAATTTTTTTTTCTTCAGTACTGAGATCAAACTCAGGCCCTTTTGTGTCCAAGGTTGGCACGGTACCACTCAAGCTAAATCCCTAATCCCCTATATTGGATTTTTTGAAATAGGGTCTCGCGATGCACTTCAGGCTTACTTTGAATTTGCTGTGTATCCCAGGCTGGCCTTGAACTCAGGTCTTGCTCCTCCTCCTCAGCCTCCTGAGTGATAGGATCACAGGTGTGTCCCACCACACTTGGCTTCAGGTCTCGGTATTTTATGAAGAAAAGAGATTTATTTAGCTTGCAGTTTTAGAAGCTGAAAGCCTAGGACCAGGCAGAGCAATCTCTTCAGCCTCTGGTAACATGGTGGTAGGAAATCTTGCCAAGGGGGTTACATGCTCCAGAGGAAGCAGAGAGGAGGGCGGGCCAAGCTGCTGTGTTGCAGCCACTCACATTCACAGGACCTGACCAGCGCCTGCAAAAACTGTGACCATGTTGGTCCCTTCTGAGAGCAATGCCCTACTCACCCGCAGACACCCTCCCCCCTACCTCTGGACCCTCCAGCGGGCCAAGCCAGCACAGAGCAAGATCCCTGGATTCCCTGTCTTTCTCAGGGAAAGGTCTTTCTCAGACCTTCTTTGTAGGTCTGAAAATGTCTTTACACATTTTTTTTTTTTGAGACAGGGTCTCGCTTTGTAGTTCAGGCTGGCCCTGAGCTCACTATGTAGCCCAGGCAAGCCTCGAACTCAGCAATCCTCCTGTCTCTGCCTCCCGCGTGCTGGGATTACAGGCGTGAGCCATCATGCCCGACACTGGTATGTGGTGTTGATTGCTGGTGGGCGTGAGTCATCACACCCAGCATTGTATGTGGTTACCAGGGATTTAACTCAGGACCTTGCGCTTGCAAGGCAGGCCCCAGAACCACTGAGCTAAATCTCCGGCCCTTTAAGCATTTTATTTCCACACTGAGTTAGTAGTTTGGCGAGCTCAAATTTGGGTGCACAGATCTGTCCCGCAGCGGCGAGGACCCCAGGCCCAGGCCCACTCAGCTCCTGGCTCCTGACAGTGAGGCCTTGGGGTCACCCTTTCTCCTGGGTGTCCAAGTCCTTGGTCCGTATCTACTTTTGATCACTGAGCTGAGAAATCTGGAAACTCACTTCCTATATATCTCTTTCTGTTTTATTGTAAAATTGTGTATAAAATTCATATGTACAATTTAACAAGATCTGATTCCAACTCCATCGTCCACGGACAGGGTAATAGTTTAGTCCATTTTCCTAACACTGTAGGGACCTCACACAGTGGACAGAACAAGTATGCTACTGTGTACATCTCTTCCTACTTATAGGGTGTGTGTGCACATGTGTGTGTATATGTGTGTGTACATGCATGCACATGTAGTACCAAGGATTGAACCCAGGGCTGTCTGACTGAGCTCTTCTGAACCTCTTTTCTAAAAATTTATTTTGAGACAGGGTCTTGTTAAGTCACTAAGTTATCCAGGGTGAGCAGAAACTTACAATCTTCCTGCTTCAGCCTCCTATTGTGCTAGAACAACCAGTGTGGGCTGGGGATTTAGCTCAAGTGGTACTGCACCAACCTTGGACACACAAGGACCTGAGTTTAATCTCTGGTACCACAAAAAAAAAAATCAGTAGAACGACCAGTGTGAGCCATCAAGCCTGGCTTGTTCATGAATTCCATCTGGAGGCTTCCTCACTGTCTGCTGAGTCCGGGTGTCCCTCGTTCTTAGGTGTGGAGCTGCTGAGAGCCAACTGCAGCTGCTCTTGTGGACAGGCTGTGCCACGCTGCCCTTCACCAGGTGCCAGTGGGCTCTTTGCTGGGCATTCCTGAGGCACCGTCCCTGGACTGTCCCTTGGGTGCCCACATTCCTTGCAGAAGGCTCCTGTCCTCTCCTGCCTGAATTTTTATGTTTTTATGCCAATTTTTATTTTTATTTTTTAGCCAGGGTCTTGCTTTGTAGTTCAGGCTGTCCATGAGCTCACTAGGAGCCCAGGCAAGTCTTGAACTCAGCAATCCTCCTGCCTCTGCCTCCTGAGTACTGGGATTACCGGCATGAGCCACCATGCCCGGCACTGTGGTATGTGGTACTGATTGCTGGTGGATGTGAGTCACCACACCCTGTATTGTATGTGGTTACTGGGGATCAAACCAGGGGGACCTTGCATTTGCTAGGCAGGCACTGGAACCACTGAGCTAAATCTCTGGCCCAACATTTCATTTTTTAAATATGTAATAAAATAATTTGACAGTGAGAGAGAAGTTGTCTCTTCATGGAATGGTAGAAACACACAGCAGAATTTAAAATCAGGGAAAGGGAGCTGGGCGTGGTGGCTCATGCCTGTAATCCCAGCACTCGGGAGGCAGAGACAGGAGGATTGCTGAGTTCGAGGCTTGCCTGGGCTACATAGTGAGCTCAGAGCTAGCCTGAACTACAAAGCGAGACCCTGTCTCAAAAAAAAAAAAAGTCAGGGAAAGGGAAAAGCCACATACATAATAATTTTTAAATAACCTCTTCATTAAAATATTTTACATGTAACATAAAATTTACCTTTGCACAATGTAAAATTCAATGGCTTTTAGTTTTCGGCGTGTTCACAAAGCTGTGCTTTGTCTCCACTGTCTAGTTCCAAATATTGCCACCACTCCAAGAGGCTGTCCTGTATCCAGGGTGGCGAACCTATGGCACACGTGCCCAGCAGCTGTACCTGGTACTGAGATCTCTGACATTACTGCCCTTATCATAAGCAAGCCTCCATAGACCCTGCCTACTCTCCTAGTCTACGAAAACTATGTATCTAGCTGTGGTCTCCATGGATTTGCTGATTTCAGAACAGCATATGTCAAGTTCTGGCTTAAACAGGAGAGTTTACAGGTTCTATTTTGACAGATAGTTTATCATGTCAGCAAAAATGAAAGAGATTTAAAACACACTACCTGACTCCTGAAAAAACTATTTCAGGTTGAACTGTATATTTCAGTTTCTACTTAATTAAAGCTGATTCTTATTAGATGCCTTGTGTATACTACTACTTTGTTACAGAGATAACAAAGATTAGAAAGGCATACAATGAACAATTGTATGCCAATACATTAATTTAGAGGAAATAGACAAAGTCTTAGGGGGGGGGAAAACCCACCAAACTTCAAAAAGAAATAGAAAATCTGACCTGGGCATAGTGGCACACACTGGTAATTCTTGCTACTTGAGAGGATGAGGCAGGAGGATCACAAGTTCAAGGTCAGAAGGAGCAATTTAGTGACTCCCTGTCTCAAGATACAATCCAAGACCCGGAGATATAGTGCCAGGGTACAGCGTTTGCCTGGCATGTGCAAGGCTCTGAGTTTGATCCCCAGAACTGCCAAAAAAACAAAGAAGAGCCGGGTGTGGTGGCTCACGCCTGTAATCCCAGCACCAGGGAGGCAGAGGCAGCAGTATTGCTGAGTTCGAGGTTTGCCTGGGCTACATAGTGAGCTCAGGGCCAGCCTGAACTACAAAGCGAGACCCTGTCTCAAAAAAAAAGAAAGAAGAAGAAGAAGAAAGAAAAGAAGACCTGAGCCAGGCATGGTGACAGTCTTATAACCCTATCACCGTGGAAGGCTGAGGTAGGAAGGTCACAAATCCAAGCCCAGCCTGGGCCACCTAGTGTGACTTTATTAAATAGTAAAATAAATAAATAAAAAGGACTGGGCTGGTAGCCCAGTATGAAGCCTCTGGGTTCAATCCCCTGTTCCTTCAAAATCAAAATAGTCCCACCCCAAGTAAAGAAATTATTGAATTGACAATAAAAATCTTCCCACAATGAAAATCTCGGGTCCAGAGAGTTGGCTTAACTAGTGAACTTGAACATTTAAAGAAGATTTAAGATCAGTCCTGCACAAACTTCCAAAAATAAAAGCTATTCTTCCCGTTCCTTTCTGTGAGACCAATGTAACCCTGACAACAAAACCACGGATAGCACAAGGAAGAAAACTACAGATCAATACCTCCTGTGAATGTAGGTGCAAAAGTCCCCCATTTACAGCCAACAGACCCAGCAGCACACAGAGAGGGCGGGCGGTACACCAGGGTCAGGTATGTCTTATCCTAGGAATGCAGAGCCAGTTTAACACTGAAAATAATACACACGGTATTGGAGTAAAGACAAATCACAAACCCATCTCAAATATGCAGGGAAAGCCTTTGACAAAATGCAACATCACTTTATAAAAAACAAAGAGAAAAGCAACAAATTGGGCGTGGTGGGCACACTTGAAATCCCAGCACTCTGGGAGGCTGAGACAGAATGATCACATGTTCCAGCCCACCTTGGGCAATTGAGCACCTTAGCAACATCCTGTCTGAAAATGAAAAGTGGAAAATAGCAAAGGTCCAGGGATGGGGCTTGGGTGGAGGCCCCAGGTTCAACCCCCCAGAACCAGCAACAACAAGAAGCCACAAACCATACATAAGAACTTCCTGTGTCTGTACCCCATAAAGGATATCTATGAAAAACCTACAGCTAACAGCATTTTAATAACGAAAATTCCTCAAAGATAAAGAATAAGAGTAGAAGATCTACCCTATTATACATTGTTTTAAAGTTTAAAACTAGGAAAATGAAGAAAATGAGATAAAGAGGCCCTGGGAAGGGAGCATAGCTCAGTACTGCACTTGGCTCATATGCACGAGGCCCTGAGTATAGTCTCCAACACCACAGAAAGAAAATAAATAAATAAAAATGTGGTGGTGTGTGCTGGGTGTGGTGGCTCACGCCTGTAACCCCCGCACTTGGGAAGCAGAGACAGGGGGATTGCTGAGTTCAAGGCTTGCCTGGGCTCCATAGTGAGCTCAGGGCCAGCCTGAACTATAAAGCAAGACCCTGTCCCAAAAAAAAAGAAAAAGAAATAGAAAATGTGGTGGTGCAGGCTGGCAGGAGGACTGCAGCAAGGCAAGCCCCAACTAAATAGTGAGACCAGCTCAAAACACAAAAATAACACAAAACAACAACAACAAAAAACACTCGTGTAGAGTGCAAAAGAAGAAGTAAAACTACCTCTTTTTGCAGATGAGACAATCGTATATATAGAAAACCCCAAGGAACCACTAGAAAATTGGAACTGTACTTCTAATCATTAAGGAACAGCAAATCAGAGTTACAATCGTGCATCATCTCGTATACATTGGAGTGGAGATTCTAAAAATAAGCAAACAAAATCAGAAAATGTAAGTGCTGGCAAGAATGTGGAGAAATTGTAAAATTCATGTTGTGTGGATGGAAATGTAAAACGGTGCAAGCAATATGAAGAATAGTATGGTATTTCTTCAAAAAGTTAAAAACAGACATGCTGGCATAGTGGTACATGCCTGTTATTCCAGTACTCAGGAGGCTGAGGCAGGAGGATCACTGTGAATTTGAGCTAGTCTAGGTTACATAGAGATTTCAAGGCCAGCCTGAACAACATAGCAAAACATTGTTTCAAAATACCCCTATCTAGCCAGGCATGGTGGCTCACGTCTGTAATCCTGGCATTCAGGAGGCAGAGGCAGGAGGATTGTTGTGAGTTTGAGGCCAGCCTGGGCTACATAGTGAGTTCAGGATCAGCCTGAACTACAAAGTGAGACAAAAAACTCAAGAAACAAAAGAAAACAAAACTAAAACTAAAACCAAAACAAAACCAAAAAACCACCCCTATCAAATAGAATCACCACATGATCCAGCCACCCCCCTTCATGGCATTTATTTAGAAGAGCTGAAGTAGGATCTCAAGAAGGTATTTGCACTCCCATGTTTATATTGGCAGTATTGGGCTGGTTGTAGCTTGTGGTGCTGCCACCTGCCTGGCAAGTGAAAGGTCCTGAGTTTGGTCCAGTTCCACCAAAAAAAATGTTTATATTGGCAGTATTAATAAGAGGCAAAAGGGAGGAATAGTCTAAAGTGCCATGAATAGATCAGTGAATAAAGAAAATGCAGCTTGTTCATACAAAGGTTTGTTTTCAGCTGGGCCCGGGAGGCAGCCTGGTCACAGGCCACAACATGAGGAACTTGAAGACTATGTGTCCATGAGACAAATCCTTCCATGCAGAAGAAAATGGCACAAGCTCACGGGCGTGGTCTGTGGCAGCCATTCATGGGGCAGAAATCAGAATGGCATCAGCTAGGATGAGGCACCGCTGCTCAGCAACTGTCATTTGGCCTGTACGAGGTGGCAGACAGTACTGTCAGCACAACACTGTGCTTGACACAAGCCCTGGGCACAAGGCAGGTTGCCTGCTGCAGATTCTGTCACAGTCAAAAGCATTCATGAGAACAATTGAGTGGCACGATAAAAGATCAGTGTATAGAAATTGACTGCATTTCCACAGACTTGCAGTGGGAAACACAGAAAAAGAAAACATGGCAGCTGGAGGAGGAGGTCCACATCTGCAATCTCAGCTACTTGTGAGGCTGAAGCAGGAGGATTGCAAATTCCATTCCAAACCCTGGCAACATAACAAGTCCCTGTGTATCAAAGCAAAATAAATAGGGCCTGGGTGTAGTCAGGACATGAGTGGGCAGTTGCTTAGCAGCATTGGAAAGAAAATAGATTGATTTTAACTGAGTTCCATTCATGTCGTGAGCCCTATGTGAGGCAAAGAAAACTCATGGGGAATCCAGACACGGTGGCAGCTCCTATTGAATGTGCTAATTGCAGAGGCAAGGGACTCCCCAGGAGGCATAGTACTGGGTGGGGAGGAGATACCAGTCAATTTCCAATGTGATAAAATGCCTGAGACCCCCTAATTTGTAAAAAAAAAAAAAAAAAAAGGTTTATTTGGCCCCTGGTTTGAAGGCAGGAAGGCCAGACAGCTGGGGATTGGTGCTGCTGTCAAGCCTTCTGAGTGCACCCTGTGACAGACAGAGGGCAGTTGTGTGTGAAAGGCAGGGTCCTGGAGCCAGGAAGCTGGGAGAGGCAGGTTGTTTTCTCTGGGGTGATGGAGCTGGAAGTGAGCTGGGATGTGTCCATGCTGACAGCACCTCTGCCCCAGCCCCAGACCAAGGCTTGGTTTTGCAGGACAGAACTCCTTAAACCCTTTGGAGGGCGGTGGGCCAGAGACCTAAGGCTTCCTCGCCCAGTGCTGTGGGAAGTTCCACCACCTTCACACCATGCAGGTTACCCGGCTCCCAAACATGAACCCACTGGGGCTAACCAGAACGGAAACCATTTGAGGAGTGTGTGTGTGTGTGTGTGTGTGTGTGTGTAGGGATGTCACAGAAGGTTTTACAGGGAAGAAAATCTTCACCTGGGTCTTAAAGGAGAAGTAGAGAACACGAAAGGTTAGTGGTAATGGGAGCAAGAGGTTCCAGACCCATGCTAATTGACACCAGAGGTAGGGTCTCAGGGAACTTGCCTGTAGTCTCAGCTATGGAAGAAGCTGAATCAGGAGGATCTCTTAAGCCTAGGAATTCAAGGTTAGACTGGGCAATGTAATGAGAACCTGTCTAAAAAAAAATTAGCAAGAAAAACCGATCCAAACCAAGCACATATTTAGTTTTGTTCACATAACGTTTTTAGAAGTTTCAAAATTAGCTGCCAGCATTGAGAGATCTGGGACTTCCACATAAAAAAATTTTTGTTACCAACTTGTTTCGCAAAAGCAGGTTTAGCATGCCTAGAACCCCAGCACTTGGGAGGCTGAAGCAGGAGGATTGTTGCGAGTTTGAGGTCAACCTGGGCTACATAATGAGACCCTTCTCACCTCCCCCAATGCCCAGGTTTGGGATTTCTGTGTGGCAGTGGAGAGCTAGCGAAGTTGCCCCCTTGGACTTGCTGGCCTCTCTGTGTGGTGTCCAGGGGGTGGCAGACTTAGGGATCCTGTGTTCCAGGAAGAGCCTGTCTCTCCACTCCCCAGGACTGGGCTTGTCCTGGGACTCCTGGACCAGCACTTACCACCTGCAGTGGCTTTTGTTTCCTCCGTCCCAGAACCCTAGAATAACGAGATAATAAAGTAGTTGTTGTTTTCACGTATAAAGGTTTGGGGCTCATCATTACACACGTATAAAGGTTTGGGGCTCATCATTACGCCACAACAGGCACCCAGGCACCCCACAGAGGGGTCGTCCTCCTGTCCAGGGGAAGGAGTGCGAACAGGGCTCAGGGGAGGGTGTGTGGGCCAGATGGCACTGGAGTTCCCAGGAGGCTGCACGGTCTATGCTGAGCATGTAGTACTGTTCCCTCCAGGTGCTGAGGAGCTGGGAGAGTTTTTCAAGGAAAACAGATGTGATCAGATCAGCCTTTAGAAAGTACTGTTATAAGTGATTCTTCAGAGGCTGGTGTGGTGGCACCCATCTGCAATCCCAGCTCTTGGGAGGCTGAGGCAGAATAATCCCAAATTCAAGCCCACCCTGGATCATACAGTGAGACCTTGTTTTAAAACAGCAACAACAAGGATTCATGGGGGAAGTCAGGCGGCAGGCAGGTGAGAAGGAGCCGGCTGGTGGGGCAGCAGCAGTAGCAGTTGTAGCGATGGAGAGTGAGCGGGACCTCCCTGAGGAACAGGCAGGTCCATGCCACAGAGCATGGGGGAAGTTCAGGGTCATGGGGACAGCTGGGTGTTGTCAACCACAGGGTGGGGAGGACATAGCATGGGGGGCTGGGGTACAGGAAGGGGCAGCGCCCCAGGGAGGAGCCTGGGTTTACTGGGCAGGAAGGAGAAAGGGAGGGCTGTGCTCCCACGGTGAGGTCTGGCTGGTGAGGGAGGCTGGTGGCCGGCCTCAGGCTGAGGCCAAGGCCTCATGGAGCAGCAGAGAGGCGGACAGGAAGTGCAGGCCGTGCAGACAGCCTGTACTGAGACAGCCCTGAGGGCAGCATGGGGCTAGGGAATGGCCTGAGGTTGTCAGTTTCCAACAACAGACTGGACACACAGTTTGACTTTTGTGTGTGTGTCTGTGTGTGGTGCTGGGGGATGCAGCTCAGTGTAAAAGCACTGGGTTCAATTCCTAATCCTTTCTGGTTTGTTTTTTCTCTTTTTGTTACCAGGTATTGAACTCAGGGTTCCTTGCTTGCTAGGCAGACAATGAGCCACTGAATTACAAGCCGTTCTATTTTTTTGTTTTGGCAAAGCCTCACTGTAGCCCAGGCTGGTCTAGAACTCACAGTAATCCTCCTACCTTGGCCTCCCTGGTGCTAGGATTATAGGTATGTGCCACCACGCTCTCCCCACCAAGCCTTTTAAAATTCATTTTTATTTTGAGACAGAGTCTTATTAAGTTACCACACTGAACTTGAACTTGTCATCCTCTCGCCTCACTTCCTGAGTAGCTGGGATCGCAGGTGTGTCCCTGGCCTGAGACAGCAAGAAGAAGGCCCATGGAGAGAGCCGGGCCCCACAGGATAAGGCGAAGCTACAGGCTGAGGTCTCAGGAAATGATGCAGTGTGTCCCAAAAGGGGTGGGCCAGCCTCACGTCTTCCTAGGGAGCAGCCTCTGGGGCAGTGGGTGAGAGGGCTTCACAACTGAGGGAGCTGGCACAGTGTGGGGCAGGGCGGCTGGGCCTGAGCTCTCCTGCCTCTGCCAGGGGCCGGAATCGGATCCAATCAGACCTGGGGCTACCTCAGTGGATGGAACCAAAGGAAAAGCCAAAGAACCTTTCGGTTAACCTGCTTCACCTGTTCACAGTTCACAGCGGTCCCCAAGCACCACCCTCGGAGGCAGGTGTGTGACAAGCTCTCCTGTCTACACAGGGCCACTGCCTACTGGGTGAGATCTTCCTCTTTAGTCAAGTCTGTCACTTCTGTGATTGGCACCCTGCGTGCCAGGCACAGTCTGGCCACAAGAGTGATCACTTGCACATAGGACTCTGCCTGGTGTGGGCTCCTCATGGTTGACAGGAGCCTGGTTGGGGCTTGTGAGCTGCCTCTGGCCTTCCGCTCTCTGCACCCTCTGGAGCATTGTCTCTGACCTGGCCAGGGTTCATGTTGGCCTCAGGCATCCTGACTGCTGATTTTCTGTTTTTATTAGAATGGCTTCCTTTGCCTTCTCCTGGGTGGACTCTGTGAAGGCCAGTTTAAGGAGCTGGGTCAGTGGTGCATACCTGTAATCCCTGCTACCCAGCAGGCTGAGGTGGAAGGATTGTAGGTTGGAGTCCAGCCTGCACGACATAGTGAGGCTCTGTCTCAAAAAAAAAAAAAAAAGGCCCAGTTCTAATACAGCCCCACTATCCATCCCACTACCACCTGCAGAGGGTCACCCACCTCATCTGGGGTTCCCCTGCCGACTTGCTGCTGCCCCCTCTTCACACCTGGCCTGTAAGGTGTCCCTACAACTCAGGTCACATGGTCAGATATGGATGTGAACCCTAGTTTGTGTAATGGGCCAAGAATCTTCTCAGAGCCTGGACTTAATTTTTCCATAAAAAGGGGACAATCAGACATTTCAAGGGGCTTTTGAGACTTTTCAATGACAGGAAGTTTGTTATTTAGGTTTTTGGTTTTCTTTTTGTGTGTGTGTGTGTGTGTGTGTGTGTGAGACAGGGTCTTGCTTTGTAGTTCAGGCTGGCCCTGAGCTCACTATGTAGCCCAGGCAAGCTGCCGCGAACTCAGCAATCCTCCTGTCTCTGCCTCCCGAGTGCTGGGAAGACAGGCGTGAGCCACCACGCCCAGCACTGTGGTATGTGGTATTGATTGCTGGTGGGCGTGAGTCACCACGCCCAGCATTCTATGTGGTTACCGGGATTGAACTCAGGACCTTGCGCTTGCGAGGCAGGCGTCAGAACCACTGAGCTAAATCTCCAGCCCAGGTTTTTGGTTTTCTTCTTAGGGTTTTCAAGACAGAATTTGCCATGTGCCCCAGGCTGGACTTGAACTCACACCCTGCCTCATCCTCCTCAGGTTAGGGTTCCACCTGCTAATGAGGGCAGCTGGCTTACAGAGGCACTGGCGCAGCAGCTGGACACAGTGCTGTTCCAAACAGTTCACACTGTTGTAAAACCTACTTCTTCTTCTTTTTTTTTTTTTTTTTTTTTTGAGACAGGGTCTCGCTTTGTAGTTCAGGTTGGCTCTGAGCTCACTATGTAGCCCAGGCAAGCCTCGAACTCAGCAATCCGCCTGTCTCTGCCTCCCGAGTGCTGAGATTACAGGCGTGAGCCACCACACCCAGCACTGTGGTATGTGGTATTGATTGTTGGTGGGCGTGAATCTCCATGCCCAGCATTGTATGTGGTTTCCAGGGATCAAACTCAGGACCTTGTGCTTGTGAGGCAGGCACCGGAACCACTGAGCTAACCCTCTGGCCCTGTAAAACCTACTTTTAAACACTCTGACAGCTCATTCATTTGGAGGAGGGGCTGGAGAAAGTCACCTGCATTACAGGTGGTTGATCTGTTTATAAAACTCCATCTAACTAGGTGTGGTGGCTCACACTTGAAATCCCAGCAGTTGGGAGGCAGATGCAGGAGGATTGCTGTGAGTTCAAGGCCAGCCTGGGCTACATAGTGAGCTCAGGGCCAGCCTGAACTATGAAGTGAGACCCTGTCTCAAAAATAAAACTGGAAAAAGAAGAAAGAAAGAAAGAAGCATAGGACCAGAAAAAAAATTTAAAATGTTTAAAATAAACAACAACAACAAAAAGGCTCCATCTATTTACCTTCATTCTCACTTAGTGACATTTATTTGTTGAAACCAGGTCACTCAACCTATAAGAATTTTCCTCATTCTAGTTTGAGATAGTCATTTTCTCATGATGTTATTGAATTTGTTCTTCCTTATTTTCTATTAACTCATAATTAGTCTTACAGGCTTGACTGGATTCAAGATTGTATAATTGCGCAGGAGATTTAGCTCAGTGGTTCCGCTGCCTGCCTAGCAAACGCAAAATCCCTGCTTCAATCCGGTAACCACATACAATGATATGATCTCGGGTGCGGTGACTCACACCCACCAGCAATCAGCACCAGCCCCCACAATGCTGGGTATGGTGGCTTACGCCTGTAATCCCAGCATTCAGGAGGCAGAGGCAGGAGGATTGCTGAGTTCGAGGCTTGCCTGGGCTCCATAGTGAGCTCAGGGCCAGCCTGAACTATAAAGCGAGACCCTGTCTAAAAAAAAAAAAGATTGTTATTATTTTGGCAAGAGTTCTGCTCTGGTCATGCTAAATACTAAGTTATAGCCAGAGGCATGTGAAGTCTGATTGTCCCACTTTTTGCAGTGTTAAGACTGCCAAGCCAGATGTGGTGGTGTAAATCTGTGAACCCAGCATTTGCGGAGGCTGAGGCAGGAGGATTGCAAGTTTGAGGTCAGCCTGAGTAACATACTACCCTGTTGCAAAATAAAAAATAAAAAGAGCCCTGGGAACATAGCTCAATGTAAAAA
This sequence comes from Thryonomys swinderianus, assembly GCA_004025085.1. NCBI lineage: Eukaryota > Metazoa > Chordata > Mammalia > Rodentia > Thryonomyidae > Thryonomys > Thryonomys swinderianus. The sequence goes on along the minus strand of PVIC010015962.1, from coordinate 9,820 downwards.
CTGGCTGGGTCCCCAGTTACCCTGGTAGGTCCTTTCTTTTTCTGGTGATCATGTAAATTTGAATATAACTTATTAGATAAAAAAAGGAAATTAATTGGCTGGGGTTTTAGCTTAGTGGTTCCACTGCTTGCCTTGCAAGCACAAGGTCCCAAGTTTGGTCCTCAGTGCCAAAAAAAGAAAAGAGGACATTATTTCTAGATATTACACTTTGCTAGGTGTAATTGTTTGTTATACAGCAATATTGTGGTTGGGTAAAATAAAGATTCTTATCTGATATATACCATCAATGAATCTCAAAACAAGCTCAGTGAAAAAGAACAAAGAAAAAATAGAAGAAAAAACGTGTTCATGAAAAAATAGACCTGTACTGGGCCGGAGGGTTAGCTCAGTGGTTCTGGCGCCTGCCTCGCAAGCGTAAGGACCTGAGTTCGATCCCCGGTTACCACATATAATGCTGGGCGTGGTGGCTCACGCTTGTAATCCCAGCACTTGGGAGGCAGAGACGGGAGGATTGCTGAGTTCGCGGCGGCTTGCCTGGGCACCATAGTGAGCTCAGGGCCAGCCTGAACTACAAAGCAAGACCCTGTCTCCAAAAAGCAAAAAAAAAAAAAAAAAAAAAAAAAAAAAAATAGACCTGTACCGATGATTTCCTTGTACAGAACATTCTAGAGCACATTCAATTTACTTACAGTGACAGAAAACAGCAATGACTGCCTGGATCTGAGGTAAGGGGCTGATTGGAAGGCCATAGGGAACTTGTATGTGTGTGCACACGCACACATACATGCGTGTGAATGCATGTGCATGCTGAAACCTGGGAACATACTGACATCTGTGCTCCTCATCCCCAGTAGAGCGTCTGTGAAGGCCTAGAGTGGGCCTCAGGCTGCTGTTGGCTGGCTGGGTCCTGGGGCAGGTGCCTTCCACTGCAGGGTCTGCCTGGCCTCTGACCCTTGCGGCCCAGCACTCTGTGGGGTGCAGGGTGTGGGGTGCAGGGTGGGTAAGTGGATAGGAAAGGGGATGGAAAATAACTGTCTCCTTCCTTCGGGGTGTCTGGAGTGCTCTGCCACTGGAATGGGAGTGGCTTTCCAAGGACAGCTGGGGTGGGAGAAGCAGGCCGTGCACCCACATGTGCCTGGCATTTCACATCGCTGTACTGACTCATCCTCTATAGAACAAGGCTGGATAGGGAAAGGGCTGGAGGCTAGTTCTCCAGGTTGCTGGCCACAGGCCTTTACCTCCTCTGTAAGGGTGCCATGCAGCCTTGCTGGATGGAAATGCTGGCTTTGTCCCCCCTGCTAGTCGGCTGAGGTCCCGTGGGCGGAAGGAGAAGGTAGTGTGTGGCCCAGGGTCCTCCTCTGTAAGAGGGAGGGCGGTCACCTGCTCCGGGTTGGTGTGGGAGGTGAGGGAGCGAACAGGCGCGGGGTCCAGAGCAGCGTAGGACTCGGTCAGCGGCTGGAGACCGACCCGCACACGCTACCACTCCGGCAGCCACTGGCCTTCAGATCGCAGGCCAAGGGTCCCCAACACTTCAACACCCCTCGCCTCGTTCGCGCCTCCAGCTTGGCACAGTGGGCCAGACAAACCCTGTGTGCCCTAGTTTGTGGATGAGAAGATAGAGGTGGCAGAGACCGGTGTTTCTTGGGCTTCTTCGCTCCAGCTGCCCCTCTGCCTGGCAGCCCCTCCCAGGGCCGCGCGGGGGCTCGCTCACCCTCAGGCCCACGAGCGTGGCATCCACCCGCACCCGGTGCTCCGCAGACGGGGCGCTCCGGTCCTCCTTGGGTTACTGTAGGCGGTCGTCCCCACAACCCCAAAGGGAACCGAGGCTGAGAGCGGTTAAGGGGCGGCTCAGGGCCGCTCTGAGGAGTACCGGCCTGGAGTCCTTTCTTGCCCCCGGGCACCCAAGACTGGTCGCCGTCCAGCTTCCTCTGGGGCCCGGTGGGGCAGCACTCCTAAGCGGCGGGCGGCCCGCTACCCACGGCGGTCGTTCCTCGCCGGCACCGGAGTGGGCGGGCTGCGCCGGAGCCAAGGGAAGAAGGCGCGGGGAGGGGAGGGAGGGCGGAGCGGAGGAGCCGGAGGCAGCGGCCCCCGCCAGCCCCGCCCCGAAGGCGCGGCCCCGGCGGCGCCCGGGCTCCCATTCATTGTCCTGACAGCATCCTCGCGGTCGGGCTCCCTCCTCCTCCTCCTCCTCCTCCTCCTCCTCCTCTTCCTCCTCCTCCTCTTCCTCCTCCTCCTCCTCCGGCGGGTCGCCCTCGCCGTGCGGCAGGTAAGGCTGGGTCGGGGCGGCCACCTGTGGGGCGGCGAGCTGTCGCCTGCTGCTCTGTCTGCGGGAGGCCGGGCCGGGCGGCTGCGCCCCGGGTGGAGGGCAGCGGGGCCCGGTGGGGCTGCAGCGGCCGCTGGAGCGGGGCGCGGGGAGGGTCGAGGCTGCCTTTGCGGTCTGAGCCTGAGCCCGGGAGGGAGGCAGGGGCTCACCCAGGCGGGCGGCCTCCGAGCCTCACCTGCCTGCGGCCGGCAGCCTCGGGCGGGAGTGGCCGGCGCCCTGGGAAGAAGGGCCCGGCTTTCGGACAGCGAGTCTCGGGCCACGGAGCGTCCGCACAGGCCGCGCTCCACCCAGCGTCGTGGGCGAAGGATCCAGCTGGACCCGCGTGGGTTTCTCCTTCCTGTCAGCTCAGTGCGGGCGGAGATGGCGCCTGCTAAGGGTACCTGCTTCTCCCGAGCAGAGGCGAGAGCAGGGTGCGGGAGGAAGTGAGGGGACCCAGCCGCTCTTTTGGATTCCCAGAGCCCTCCTGGGCTGCCCCCACCGGATCTGGACAAAGAGCTCAGAGCCAGCCCTGCCCGGCCTAGGAAGCTCTCTGGGGTGAGGGGTGTGGGCCAAGGACGCTGTCAACCCGTGAAAACCCTCCCGGGGTACGTGTGAAAGGGAATGTTTGTGTCCAATAGCCAGCCAGTCAACAAACGCATCCTAGGTGCTACACTCCGGGCTGAGCGTGCAAAGAGAAAGGGGGGCTTGGAGTGGCCTGTGGCAGAGCAAGTGGGTGAGGCAGGAATGAGGAGGCACCCAGATAGCAAGCTGGACCCTGAAGCCTGGACTGAGGGGTGCTGGGGGAAAGGAGGGCCATGACCCAAGGGACTGAATGTCCTGTGTCCCCCAGGATGAGCCGGCAGGTGGTCCGCTCCAGCAAGTTCCGCCATGTGTTTGGACAGCCGGCCAAGGCGGATCAGTGTTATGAGGATGTGCGCGTCTCCCAGACCACCTGGGACAGCGGCTTCTGTGCTGTCAACCCTAAGTTCGTGGCCCTGATCTGTGAGGCCAGCGGGGGAGGGGCCTTCCTGGTGCTGCCCCTGAGCAAGGTGAGCTCAGCAGACTTGGCTGATACCCTCCCAGGCAATGCCTCCTGGTGTGGCTGAGCCTCCCGGTGCCCTGTGTAGTGTCTGTACAAGGCGCTGGGCCAGTGCGCCTTCCTCACCCTCTGCTCCCAGGTGAGCCTGCAGAGAGGCCAGTGCATGGGACACAGGAACCTGCAGACCAGGGCCAGGGCTCCAGGGCTCAGCCTGGGGCTTTCTCCCCTGGAAAGGGCTCTAGGGAGGGTCAGGGAGCCTGGGGCTGGGCCTGGCTCACAGGTGGGTGAGGCAACAGGCTCCCCTCTGAGCAACCACCTCACACTCCTGTTCCCTTTGGGGGTTGGGACAGGAAGGGGAGACAGGCCCTAAGTTGTTACCTTAAAAGGGCCGATGGAAGCAAAGAGAAGAGGAAGTGGTTGTCAGGGTAAGAGCGGGCCCTCAACCCGCTCACTCTCACACAGGAAGCCCTGCGGAAGCAGCAGCCCCAGAAGGGCCATTTCCAAACCTCTGCTCCTGCAGGGCAGTTAGCACAGACCTCCCCAGCCCCACAACACCGATCTCTGATTTCATAGGTGACCTTCCTCCTCCCTGGAGAACCCTGGCCTCTACCTGTGTGGGTGGAACCTGCTGCGCCCCTGCCCCACTGGGGGGGGGGGTGGCCATGGGATGCTGGCCCTCAGGGCACATGGGAGACTGAGCAGAGATCAGCTGGGCTTTGGCCAGGGTTTCACATACTGTGGCACCCCCTCTTTTGCTACTCATAGCCAGCCTGGCCTGGGCAAGGAGAAAAAAACCCTCCCCATTATAAGCCTGGGGCCCCAGAGCCTTCTATGTCCCTCCCTCTGGGGTGGGGGTTTGGAGGGTCAAAGCTCCGCACCCCACAGCCCAGAACGTGCTGTGCCCTCTAGACTGGACGAGTGGACAAGAATGTGCCCATGGTGTGTGGTCACACAGCCCCTGTGCTGGACATCGCCTGGTGCCCGCACAATGACAACGTCATCGCCAGTGGCTCTGAAGACTGCACCGTCATGGTGAGGCCGGGGGACTTGGGTGGGGGTCCCTTGGGTGGGTGTGGACCCTGAGGGCTCACTAATTCCTTCCCTGCAGGTGTGGGAGATCCCTGACGGGGGTCTGGTCGTGCCTCTGAGGGAGCCTGTTGTCACCCTGGAGGGCCACACTAAGCGTGTTGGCATCGTGGCCTGGCACCCCACAGCCCAGAACGTGCTGCTCAGTGCAGGTGCCGGAAGAGGAGGCTTGGGGGGGGGGCTGGCATAATGGGGGACAGGAGGCTCACAGCTCCAACCCTGGGTGCTTTGCAGGCTGTGATAACGTGATCCTGGTATGGGATGTGGGCACCGGGGCGGCCATGCTGACCCTAGGCCCAGACGTGCACCCTGACACCATCTACAGTGTAGACTGGAGCCGGGACGGGCGCCTCATCTGCACTTCCTGCCGTGACAAGCGCGTGCGCATCATTGAGCCCCGAAAAGCCACCATTGTGGCTGTGAGTGGCCATGACTCTGACCCTGGGCCTCGGCACTCTGTCCCTCCTAACCACCACCCACCAGACCCTGCTTGCTGCCTCTTCCAGCTTGCCTGCTCCCTCGGGATGGGTGTGGTGCCCCCAACACCACCTCTTTTTGCAGGAGAAGGAGCGTCCGCACGAGGGCACACGGCCTGTGCACGCAGTGTTTGTGTCGGAAGGAAAGGTCCTGACCACAGGCTTCAGCCGCATGAGTGAGCGGCAGGTGGCGCTGTGGGACCCAGTGAGTGACTGGGTCGCAGAGGGTCCCTGGGTGAACCCTACAGGCTGCAGGCTGAGTCCCTGTCCTGCCTCTAGCCTGTCTGACTGACTCCAAGCCTCAAGGAGAGGAGTCCTTGGCATCAGGAAGGGTCACCAGCCCTGGGCCTGCCGCAGCCCAGCCCACTGTCCCCTCTTGTCTGTCTCTATAGAAGCACCTGGAGGAGCCACTGTCTCTGCAGGAGCTAGACACCAGCAGTGGAGTCCTGCTGCCCTTCTTTGACCCTGACACCAACATCATCTACCTCTGTGGCAAGGTGGGTGAGTTGGGTAGTTGGGGCGGAGGTAGGCGGGGCCTGAGGGGCGGGGCTGGGACCTGACTGGTGCTGACCCCACCTTGCATGATCTCCGCAGGGTGACAGCTCTATCCGGTACTTTGAGATCACCTCCGAGGCTCCGTTCCTGCACTATCTCTCCATGTTCAGTTCCAAGGAGTCCCAGCGTGGCATGGGCTACATGCCCAAACGTGGTCTGGAGGTGAACAAGTGTGAGATTGCCAGGTGATGACCCAGTCCCAGACCCAGTGCACTTCTGGGCAGCACTGGCCTCAAACTGGCATGTAGCCCTTGCCTGACCATGCTGCGGCCGCTCTTACCATGTTGTTCCCACAGATTCTACAAGCTACATGAGCGGAAGTGTGAGCCCATTGCCATGACTGTGCCGAGAAAGGTGATACCCCATCCCCCTTTATGGGCCTGCCAGCCAGTGGCCTTGAGGGCACACAGGGTAACATGGAGCATCACTGCTCACCCTACTAACCTTGGCCTCCCCACAGTCGGACCTGTTCCAGGAGGACCTGTACCCGCCCACGGCAGGCCCTGACCCTGCCCTCACAGCTGAGGAGTGGATGGGTGGTCAGGATGCCGGGCCCCTCCTCATCTCTCTCAAGGACGGCTATGTGCCCCCAAAGAGCCGGGAGCTGCGTATCAACAGGGGCCTGGACAGCTCACGCAGGAAGGCAGCACCAGAAGCTAGTAGCACCCCCAGCGCGGTGAGAGGCGGGTGGGGACCTGGGGAATGGGACAACATGGAGGGGCAGAGCCAGCCTGTGTGCGAGAAGGCTGGCTTTTGGGGCAACACAAACTCACAGTGTGGGGGCTCTCTTGGGGGCCAAAAGTGGATGGTCCCAAGTCCTCAGGAAACAGGCTTAAAGGGGAGCAGTGGAGACAGAAGGTCCAAACCCCAGGACTCCTGGGGTCCTCGGAGGGACCAAGAGGCGAGGGTAAGGGGGCCCTGGGCCTAATGCAGTGCTGCGTCCCCAGGACGCCATGTCCCGGATGGAGGAAGAGATGAAGAAGCTTCAAGTCACGGTGCAGGAGCTACAGAAGCGCTTGGACAGGCTGGAGGAGGCATTGGAGGCCAAGTAGTTAATGCCAGGGCCTTCAGCAGGGACCAGCCACTCACACCTACTCTAAGTCAGGACAGCATGGAAGATAAGAACGGGAAATATTAATAAAATGGCTTTATTTTCTGGTACCGCTCACACCCTGATGACTGTTCCCCTAGAGTCTGGGATCCCGCTGCCCCTGATGGGACTAAGCCCTCCAGGACTGGGGGTCAACTCCAAGTGCCTGTGTCCCTGGAGCAGGACCATCCATGCCAGTGTGGGCTATAAGACCATGCTCCATTCCTAACCCTGTCTCAGGACCAGCAGGTCTATTTCAGAACCCGACTGGGCCTCAGAAATTTCCAGATTTATCCCAAACATCATTCATCCAGTCAACTGAAACATCCAGTTGTGTACAGCTGCACTGGCCATGCTGCTTGTGGCCAGAGGGACCAACAGATACTCACACCGGAGTCGCCTCTCAGGACAAAAACAACTGCAAGGGAGAAGCTTCAAACCAGTGCAGCAGCCAACCTGGTTTATGGAGCAGGCAACAGGCTAGCTGAAGGCAGACCCGAGTCTGGACTCATGCCACCCTTGTCTCATGCAGTGTCCCTGTGGTTCTGCCTGGGTCCACCTCTGTAAGAGTATCTGGTCAGACACTGGTCAGACCCTGCCAAGAAGTGTAGGGCTAAGTTTTGATGCCCTGCTCACTGGGTAACACCTGGGCTGGCCCAATGCAAAATGGCTGGATGGGTGTCTTGGCCACAGCAGGGCTAGTTCATACCAGGCAGGCACCACCAAAGTCCCATTCCCACTCACTCCTCTGACCTCCAAAGAGAGCACAGGACAGATGTGAAAATGTCCCAGCTGGCCCCCTTGGGTCCCACTTTCCATACAAGCCATGTGACCATGGACAAGTCACTTCTCTCCAAGTGAAGGAGGGTTCCCATCAGCGCGGTGAATGAGTGCTGGCCCCACTGGGTGTGGACTGGGTTCTTGAGTGTGTCAGTCCTTCCTTTGTCTCTGCTGCAGTACTGAGCAGGTGGGCCCTTTCTGGACCCTAGACTCAGTCACCAGTTCCTCTGGCTCAGAGGAAGTACAAAAGCTCAGGAAATGATCTTTGGGACCCCAAAGTGTTAACAGGCGATGACCACAACTCCCAGGTCAACCAGCTCATTCTCTCCCTGATGGGAACAAGAGACAGAGCAGTAGAGTGTAGGTAATTTGGGGACTTGAAAAAATGGGAACAGAGTGGGCTCGATGGCTGAAATGTCTCACTTCTTATTCTGAGTCCTGGCCTTAACCTGGTCACTTGGTGTCCTCCTGGTCTCACAGTGCTCAGTACAAGTCTTACCATCTGACAACCCAGGGTTAAGAGTGATATAGATTTATTACTCAATCCAATCTTGTGCCCCAGGTCAGCTTTATTTTCCAACTTTAATCCTCACCAGTACAATTTTTTTAAAAGACAGGGTCATCCTATGTATCCCAGGGAGGCCTCAGACTTGCTAGGTAGCCCACAGTTGGCTTGAACTCCCAATCTTTCTGCCTCAGCCTCTGGAGTGCTGGAGCTGCAAGTGTGCACTTCACCCTGCGCCACCTCTGTGTCTTGAAGGCTGGCAGCGAGCAGGAAGCCTCAGTTCCCTGGGGATTGGGTAGGTAACAGAAGGAGTCTACAGAGAGGGTTAATAGGCAGGTGCTGGAAAGGACTTAACAGAATTTTCATTTTATAAGCAGAGACACACGGCACAGATGGAAACGTTCAAGGTAAAACAAAAGACAGAGACAAAATGGAGAAGCCAAGCAGAGTCAGCCTCAGCGCGACTCACACACGACACACTGACACAAAAGCTGGCCCTGTTACTTAATTTAATGGCTCCATCCCTCATTTCTGACGCTCAAGGGCCCACTGTTCTGGGGTCAGGGTTTTCTGCTCAAAGGCGTGGATGTGCGGGAGCTCTTCTGCTAGGCACTCGTTCACCAGCCTGAAGCAAGAGACCAGGATTAGGGAATGGCAGACTGAGGCCTGGTCCCAGCGGTCAAAGCTATGGTAACTCAACAGTCAGGCGGTGCATCGTCTTCAGGGCGCGGGAACACGCGGAGATGGGTAGAAGGCTGGGGCGCTGGGCCCCCTCGCGGGGTGGAGGGAGCTGGGATGCAGTAGGCAAGGGTGTGGCCAGAGTGTGCTCAAGGGTGTCTCGGGGGCTCACCGGTGCCTCTGAAGCAGTGGCTTCCCCTCGAATTTAGTCGACACGACCAGGACTCGGAAGCTCGTCGCACAACGGTTTGGAGTCGTATCCTCAACCTCCTACAAGGCAAAAGAACGGAGACCATGCCGTGCCCGCTCGCAGGAGCCCTTTCCTCTCTGCTCGGGTGAGTCCTGAGGACTCGACTCACCACGTGGTCCGCCTCCAGGTCCCGCTGCAGCTTATCCCGCAGGGAAGTGGCACTGAGCTCCATCTCCATGACTGCAGTCCGAGGGGCAGCAGCCCAGCGGGGAAGAAGCCACCTCGGAACCCGTACTCGATTTCCCGTCCTTGCGGGAGGCACTTCCGCCGGGGGAACCTCCTTCCGCCCTTACTGAGGCCTATGTAACGCACTTCCGCCCAAAGTCAGGGGTTTCCTCGTTTACCAGGGTTCTGGGCCGGTGTTTGCACTCTACGTTCGTCCAGGAGAGGGTGGGCGAGGCCTGCGTTTCCAAAGCCTCCAAGCGACCCCCGCGATCGTCTCCGAGCACTTTTCCCGAAATTAGCGTCTCGGTGCCTTAGCGATCCAGACATCCCGGGTCGAGGTCACAGAATCAGCTTCCTAGTTCCAGCGCTCGCGGAGGGCATGGCAACTTGGCCAGGGTGCTTCTTCACCGTTTATCTGGTCTGCTCAGGAATGAAGTCGCCAAGCAAAGTGGGCGGTCAGGAAAGTCTTTCCGGAAATCAGAACAGCTGTGCATTTCCAGGAGGGCCCCCGAGGAGGCTCTGTCCAGGTATATTATGTAGAGCAAAATCACAACGCGGTTCAAACTACACTCAACCTACTGACTTGTAAGTTTAGTGGCTGTTGATCCCGGAGGAGACAGGCTCAGAGCAAGGGAGTCCGGCGAGCACCATTACGCATTCCTGTAAGGGATGCAGCGTGGGCCTTGGCGCTTTCTTGCCCACCAGTGTGTCTGAGGCCCGTGTGGGCTCACTACACCTGGTCGTGCTAATTATAGTATAATCTCGAGCTCTGTTATCTCTAGTGAGGTTTGCATGCCTGCTATCTTGGTGGGCCTGTGTTGCACCGATTTCCCAGAGGGCCCGATCCCTCCCTGCTGATTATCAATTTCCATCTAACTTCTCTATAATAATACG
>PVIC010015961.1:7875-34616 GCA_004025085.1 Thryonomys swinderianus | reverse complement strand
TTTCTTTTCCAGTCTCCTTTACCAACTTGACTTACAGGAAAACACCTACTTTCTTGTTCAATATTCTAGTCAGTCTGGGGATTCATCAGCTAGTTCCTCCACTTCTTGTTCTCCAGTCCTGATTAAACAGACTGTCTATGCATTTGACTTTGGGCTACAGCTGGTAATTTGCAGTACCATATGTCAGGGGTCTGGGAAGCAGTGAGTTGAAATTAGAATTAGCAGTCTGCAGGTAACCGTGATGCTGATTCCAAGACTCTGTTCTGAAAATATGTGCAGAGAACAGAGTATATGACAAGCCCTGGTCTAGCACTTGGGAACTTAGAGAAAAATCCTGATAGCAGAGAACTGAAGAATCAGGAATGTAAAAGGAGAATGGGCAAACAGACAGAAAATGTAATGTTAAATGGGAAACAGTTGAAATAGTTGTAGAGGTGCCCAGTGAATAAGCTTATCAAGTAATAAAAAATAAAAAAAAAATCCAAGAATGTAGAAAGTCAAGGCATAAAGCCTAGCATCATTGCTAAAGTGTGTTTCCTGGTTGGCCAGTGTTTGCTTTCTCTATCAGTTGTTTCTAAGATGTGAGAGTTGGTGGGTCCAGGTGAGAATGGAGATAAAGTAGCAGCTACAGTTGAGTGTAGGTGGTAGGTGATGACTGATAGTAAGAATAGAAATTACAGATTCATTATGTTTCCCAGACATCATCTTTCTGTAGGTAAAGAGCTGTCTGTACTTCAGTTGCTTCTCAGCAGGCTTACTGGAATGCATAAGAAGACCCACGAAGGTCTTATTGTAGGATTTTCTGTAAGCCAAGGGAAGCTTCTGCAGGCCACCTCAGCTGCCTCCCTAAAGCTGCTATTGAAGTAGTGACTTATTTTCACCACTTTCATATATTTTCCAGTTGTTTCCATCATGTGTAATATCCCAGGACCATATAATGCAAGGTTTCTGTGAAGTTCAGGGGCAGACTTCTCCTCTGAATGCAAAGGAAAATCAGAGAGGAATTAATGACAATAAAAGGTTTGATACAGTCCACCCCTTTATTAATTTAGCAATCATCCACTCTTCTTTACCCATATTTAAATTTCAAATGATGTCATGCTAATGTCTAAAATATACAATCATATATTAACAGTATTGTGGTTACTCTTGTCTCTGAAAATGAAAAATAAAACTTTCATAAATTACTCTGTATTTTGTCTCATTCCCATTGTTTCCCTCAGTAATGCTGGTTTTGATGTTTTGTAACTTAAAAGTAAATTGTTGACTAATACAGGAAAATTCATATAATAAAACTAAGCACAATGTAAACATAGCTATGACAGTCTTTCTAAAAATAGTTTGGAGGCCACTTTGGGTATTTTTTTCCTTTGTGCTTTCTTTCATTTTTCACTTGTGTTAGTTAGGTCTAATAATGTTTCCCCTCAAATTGTCTCAATCTGTTCAGTTACTATGACAACATATCTTGGACTTGGTAACTTTTTAAAAGTAGAACTATGGCTTGCCAAATGCCCATCAACTGGAGACTGGATAAGGAGATGTGCTTTTCTTTTCTCGACCATAAAGAGCTACAAGTTTGAATCATTCATACTCAAATGGACGTACCTTGAGGACATACTCATAAGTGAAATAAATAGGTCACAGATGTGTAAATACATTTTTTCTCTGGTATAAGAAACTGAAAATATAGCCGGGTGTGGTGACTCACGCCTGTAATCCCAGCACTCGGGAGGCAGAGACAGGAGGATTGCTGAGTTTGAGGCTTGCCTAGGCTACATAGTGAGCTCAGAGCCAGCCTGAACTACAAAGTGAGACCCTGTCTCAAAAAAAAAAACTGAAAATATAAACGAATTTTAGAATGTATGATAGATATTATAAAATAGAAAATATTCTAAGGGAAATGGGGCTAGGGGTAAGTAATGAGAGAAAAGAAAAAATTGTGATGGTAAAACAAGGGAAACAGCTGGGTGTGGTGGCTCATGCCTGTCATCCCAGCACTCGGGAGGCAGAGGCAGGAGGATTGCTGAGTTCGAGGCTTGCCTGGGCTACATAGTGAGCTCAGGGCCAACCTGAACTACAAAGCGAGACCCTGTCTCAAAAAATTTTTAAAAAAAGGAAACAAAGCTGATGTACATAGGGGATAGAGGTTATACAGTAGGTAGGGAAATAGGAAAAAAGAAAATTAAAAAGCCTATTGAACACACATACACACATAAAGAAATATGGCTGGGAAGTCCAGGAGCAAGGACAAGCATACCTGGTACCTGGGGAAGGCTCATTCTTTACTTTAAAATGATCCTTTGTTGTCCTTCTATGATGGACAGTCAGGAGGACAGAAGGGGCAAACATTCCACACACTTTTAATAAGGACAGTAATCTATTTATGAGGCCATATCTCTCATGAGTTAATAACTTCTTTAAAGTCCCATATTTTAATACCCTTTCATTAGGGATTAAATTTCAGCATGACATCTGAAGAGACATACATTCAGAGCACATCACAGTATTTCATTTATAGACCCATTGTATATAATAGCTGTAGTATTGCACATAATAGCTATAGGAATTATGTATAACAGTGATAGGAAAAAGTGTGCCATTCTTAATTTCTGGCTTAGAACATACATATAGAATTATATACATTAGTGGGTCTTTGGTAGGCTGTTCCATCATTGACTTAGACCAGTTACTTCAAGGTTATGCATATAAGACAAGAAATTATTATGGTAGCATATCTAGTCTTTTGATATAAAATGAGTTTCTTTGTCAGAAGCAATGCTGACTGGAAGGCTTTGATAGTGTAAAAGATAGTAATTCAGGTGAAATTATTGCAGAGATGGTAAACAACTTATAAAGTCAGTATTTATTCACATAATTAGAATTGTACTCTTCTTCAAGACACAGTATTCTAATGTGATTACTAGTCACTGAAGGGTTGGCCAGTCTCTCATACTGACTCTTCCGGTGTCTCCTCCTTTGGCATTCTGGGTGCTCAACAATGACTGCTAACCCTCTCGTCAAAACAACAAATTAACTTCTATGCTTTCTGACTGGCTCATTATGTTTATAAACCCCTTACTAGAGAAAGTGGCTGACTGAGATCCATGGAACCTACTGTCTTGTCCAGCTAATTATCAACAACTCTGTTTTTAGGGACATATCTGTATAACCCTTCACACAAAATGCAAATATTCTCATCCACATTCAAAGCTAGTTCTGTCTATGTATTTCTTTCTTAGTCTTCCTTGTAATTGCTCCTCAATGTACTTCTTTGGATGATCTGGTCAGATAATTAGCTGTTGTCCATAAATTGGCATACATGTATCCTTCCAGGTAAATATAAGAACTGTGTGCATGACTGAAAGTTCTACTGAGAGTATTTCCTTTCTCCCCTCTCTCGGGATCATGTTAGAGTATCCTGATAAAGCTAAAGGGTTGTGACAAACCTAAATTCTTTCTTCCCTACAACTGATAGTGACCTGAAGTTCTCTGTGTGGCTAAGGGGAAGTGGCTGTGCCTCACTAGTTGTTACAGTGACAACTACATACCCTCATGAGCCACTGAAATCCAGTCTCACATAAAGCATGCTCAACTGATGACAAAATTTGTTCAGACCCGCTCAGATTTACGACTTGGTTGAGCACACAACACCTAATCTTTGCGATGTAACTCAAATAGCATGTTCACTTGAGATATTAGTTGCTTACAGAAAGAGAGGTTTTTGCTTGGCTTACAGTTTCAGGGCATTAAGTCCATAGTTGGCAGAGTCTAGTACAGAAACAGCATAGTAAAACAGAGGCTGAGGAAAACTGATTAGCCCATGGTGTCCAAAAATTCGAAAGAGAAAAAGGGACAGAAGGGAGTAAGTAGGGATAAGAATGCACCCTTTCGGGTCACGTCCCTAGTGATGTACCCCTTCCTGTCAACCTCCTCTTCCAGGAGCAATTCAGCTATAAATATATCAGCAGATTACTCCCCTGACAAACACAGCACTTCCATAATTCAACCACTTTCCAAAAGCTCTACTTCTAAACATGACACTACATGGACATTTTAGATTTAAAATATAATACTTGATATTTTTTGGTCACTCACAGACCTAGCTAGGGCCAGACAGTAGTAAGTCAGGGACTATGTTTTCAAGATGACAATATTTCTATAAACAGTAGACCATGCGTTTCTACCCACAGGGTTCCACTCGGTGATTCTCTTATTAGGATTGTCAAAGCCATGATATCAAAACTATGCATGAAAGGTAATTCTATTACAGTTGGATTTACTGGATCATATGGGTAAAATGGGAAATCAGTTTTCACCGCGGCCTGGACCTGCTGATAAGCATCTTGGCTTGGGCGCAACTGCTGACCTGGGTAAAGCCTGAGGAAGGAGATGGAATAGCACATCCAATTGCTGTATATCTGCCGTCCAAAATGCAAACTCTTCACCAAACACTATGATTCTATCTTGGTAGTGGGCAGTATTTAGGTACATTGACTTATCCTTTTTATCCAGACTACCTCAAAATTCTTTATCTCACTGGACTACTAGAAATTTTATGGACGTAGCAGGCCCCTGAAATTTCTTAGGGTTTATTTCCCACCTTTGAATATTCACGTACTTTACAAATTAATTTTGAGTTTTTGCTACTTCCTAGTTCAGTCAGCCTTGTTATCTATTTAGTAAACTAATGCATTATGCTGTGAGACAGTGATGTGCTCAGAGTTGCTTTAGACAAGATCAGGTCTTTTTAAACTTTTAAGGTGCCTACCTGTCACATAGGAATATTATAAAAATAAGATATTGGCTTGGTGTGGTGGCTCATACCTGTCATCCCAGCACTTGGGAGGCAGAGGCAGGAGGATTGCTGAGTTCGAGGCTTGCCTGGGCTACATAGTGAGCTCAGGGTCAGTCTGAACTACAAAGCGAGACCCTGTCTCAAAAAACAAAAATAAAAGACATTGATTTAGTAAGTCTAGAATGGAACCTCAGGCTTTCTGTTTCTAACAAACTTTGAGGCAAGGGTAGTGGTGCTTGTCTGAAGCTCACAATTTGAGTTGAAAAAGTCTGATTTGTGTGGGAAGGAGAGAGAGTTGACATAACTCTTGAGAAAGTTGGAAATGGTAAATACCATCTTTTTTTCAAGTGAAAGAAAACCGTTTCTGGTGATCTGTAAAGTGACATATAAAAAGGAAAATGCTAAACCCATATCCGAATAACAATTGGCAAAGTTTTTGTCTGAGATGCCCCACTAAAAACACCATGGGTGGAAAGGTAAATGTAATTAGAGTCAGCATCTGGATAGGTTTATGATAATCCACTTTCATTCTCCAAGAGCAATCCATCTTTTGCACAAGGTAAGCAAGGAGAGGAAAGAGAATGTGATAGAAATACTCTCCCGGCAAGGTTTTGATGGCGGAACTAATCTTTGCATTTCCCTTCAGAAAGCACTAATATGTTATATTTGTGATTTTTATAGAAAATGTATTCCAGCTTGTTCCACTGCACCCTTCGTAGTATAACGCAGTCCTCGCTGCGTGGCCCAGGGAGTAACCAGAATACTCAAGGTGTATACTGAGCCAGTTTAGAGCATATCAGTTCCATTCTCCTGTGCATCTGGGACCTGGAGAAATAGCTGCAGAGTGGGGCAGCAGATCCACTGGTCTTGCTCTAAGTGAACTCAAGCTTAAATCTTATTTACCAACTGACTGTCCTACGCCTCTGGTAGAGCACAAAGCTTAGCGTTTGTATTCATTTAAAAGCAGGATCCTGTAATCTCTGAGAAGTCTAGTTATGTGTTTATCAAGTACAGTGGGGAGCTGCTGGGAGGGAGAAGTAGGGGTCATACTTGTGGCCATCCTGTGGCGTCTTTCTTTAAGGAGAGCTCAGCTGCCCTTGACTAATGGAGCTCTTTCTCTGTAGTACTTACAGCTTGGAATTGCATAAGGGATGGTGACTTTCTGATTTGATGCTTGAAATCAGAGCCTTAATGATCAGTACTAAAAAAAAAAACGATTCGTTTTTCCTCCTACTTGTATGGATTAAGCCCATCTTCACAAGGCTGTTCATTTACTCAGTCACAGGACTATCATGACCACTTGAAGAGACTTTTGTGGTCTGCAGCAGACCATTGTAGATTGGATTCTAGACCTGATATGTTAAGTGAGAAGTCTGACCTTATTACAGGCATGTAAGTGCTGCTATTTAGTCATCTGTCTCTCCAGGATGACATCATCCCCCACTGAAATCAAAGAATCTTTTTCACAGTTTGCATCACCAGTGCCACACATCCTTTCAAGAACACTGGTGCTCGCTAACTCATCACTGCATTTTTAATACTTTACTGAAAGATGTGCCCTCTGACCCCTGTGAGGATGTAGCAGGAGTGGGTTGTGTGCAAGAACTGATAGAATAAACCAACTATTATTCTTAGTTGCATAAGTCTTTGGATTTTTTTTCCTCTGTACTCTGCTAAGGAAGTTCTAACAATTCATAGCTCATACAAAACATGTTAGCGTTTCATCTAATTTCATTTGATAACCATGAAAACTTAAATACTGGCTTACTGAGATTGTTCACTGCACACAAAATCTCTACTAAGTGGGACCCTGTTGTCATATTTTTCATTTATTTCTCTCTTACTTTATACTTAAAGTACATTCTTAGGTTGTGCCACTACCAGGAGGCAAAATCTTTGATTGGATGTATTATCTCTTCTGAGGATTTGCAACCATTTCTCCAGATCTATACACATTTTTGTCTCAGTCTTTGAATTTGCAAGGAAAGTAAAGATAGTAGGCTTGAGTTTTAGAGAACTGGTATCTCCTTGGAAGGCAGCCGTTTTAGATAAGTCCCTTGAATGTTCAGTAAGTAAGGAAAGACTAACATCTTTAAGGACTTTTGAGTAGTTAGGACAACAACCATACATGCACTCACAGAAGAGGGAGAAGGTCAATTGAGTCACTGTTTTTCCTGTGGCCTTGGCCAGACAAGCTTTAGTTTTATACAAGTTTGTAGGCTGGATGTAGCTCAGTGCAGCTGTGCCTGTCTGCAAACACAAGGTCCTGAGTTCAATCCCTAGTACTGAAAAAAAATACAAGTTTGTATTTAGATAGTATATATTATACTTTTTAATAAATTACTGAAAACATTATTTGAGTATTTCTTATTATTCCCCTCCTTTAGTCCAAGCCTTGGTGCAATGGACATTATCCCAAGAAGCTAACAAAGGTGGTTGGCCCTATTCCTAAATTTTCAGAGAAGCTTAAGCTTCATCTATCCTGATGACTAGAAAAGAAATGCTTCCTTTCATTTAAAATACTATAATAAAAGTATATAAATGTTATATTAAGAAATTATAGAGAATGCAATCATATTTAAAGATGCATAAATGCACAGAGCCATAGTACGGTCCAGGATTCTTTCTGGAGAGATGCAAACAGTCATCATTTAAGCTACCATCTAAATTACTTTAAGATTAACTTCTAAACAGAACAACATTAAAATGCATAATTCTCACCTGCATAATGCTGCTCTGAAAATCACTGTCTACATTTGAGAAGTGCTTCTATTTAGCAAAGATAAAAAATGTGCCAGTGTTTAATTCTCCAGACAAGCATCATCCAATCTATATGCATGTCCCAAATACGATGGCAACTTCACTGAAGCCAGTTTTTCAGCTCATATACAGTTTATAATGGAATGCTAATTCTCTTGACATTAATGCATGTTTATTTATAAGCAACCAAAAATGATTGAAAATAAAAAGTGTCAAGTAATAAATTATGTGAAATAGACATATTGAAAAAGTGAAATGATATAAAACCACATACAAAAAATAATCACAGCTTTTTTTTTTCTAAATGGATGCCTGATTGCTTTTATATCCCCTGTGAAGGTTTTCCTTCAACCTCGAAGGATAAATTACACAAAAAGGACAAGTTTTCATTTATCTGTAGGCTGAAATTTATGTAATAAAAAGAAAAAAATGTTTCAGTAATACTGAGGGTTAGTCAGAATGTCAGAAACCAGGAGGCTATAGGGAAGGTTGATGTGCCATCCTTAATTTGTGTGAGCAGAAACTAGGAAATTTAAAACTAAAAAATATGTCTTGCTAGAAAACTATTGCTTTTAGAAAGATAATCAGCCCTGCAGGACAAATTTAGTCTTTCCTAGTCCTGTGCATTGAATTGATTAATTAGCTGCTTGATTTATTAATAACCCCTATGTAGAAACTTCAGCCAGCAATTTGGAGATTTGGGAAAAAACATTAGCCTGCACGCAGGCCTAGGCTCTTTGTAGATATCAGTTATATTTTAATGGCCGAAGGCCTCAATGCTTACTGCATTCAGAATGGATGAAAATGCACTTCTGTTGGTCATGTGTGTATCTCAACCCCACAAAAAACCCTGAATATAAGCAAATATGAGAAATCAGAGAAGCTGGTCTTCCACTGTCTTCTTCCATCTCAATGGGTCAATGTGCTCTCCTTGTTTCTTAGGCCAAAGCTCTAGAAACATCCTAGATTCTGTTCTTTTTTTCACATCTCCATCCCTAATATATCATTAAATCCTGTGAACTATGTCTTCAAAAGAGTTTCAGATTTGAATCAATTTTTAACTACACACCACAAACCCCTCAGTGGTTGCAAAAGCTTTTCCGGGTTCCCTTGATTCCATTCTTGGTTTCCTGTACACCAGCTAGTTGAATTCTTATGAACAGTAAGTCAGATATTGGTCATAGGCTCATTTGAGTAGAATTCATTGGTGGCCACTGGTGTGTTTGGAAATTCCCCAGAAATTTTTGTACTCTGGGCGCTGTTGAGGTGGTTAAGTCTTTATTGGGTGGGGACCACTGAAAATGTAGGTTTTTAAGAGTGCTGCCTTCAGAAGAGATTAATAGAGTTCTCACAGGACTCAGGTCAGTTCCTGTAAGACTGTGTTATGTAACACGTGAGCCTGGCCCTTGAATCACTTCTGCTTCCTCCCTCCCTCTCATCATGTACTCCCACCCTGTGTCATCTGCCATGCTGTGATATGACCACTAGACAAGCAGGTGCTGGTGCCATTCCCTTACAACTCCAAATCTCTCTTCCTTATATATTACTTGGAATCAGGTATTTTGTTATACCAACAACAGAAAACAGAGTAAGACAGGTACTCTTTCAGAAGCAGAACTTAAAGAGAGAACTTTTAGTCAAATGAGTTATTAAGCAGTGCCACGCATGAGGCTGGGGTTGTGACTCAGAAGTACAGCAATTTCCTAATACAAGCTCCTAGTTCAATTCAAGGCATTACCAAAAACAGAAAAAAAAGAGGATGTCCAGTGAGAATGCCTAGCGGTTTGTCTGGGACCTTTGCAGAGACCCAGCTACTCCACCCCAACCTCCACACAGTGGTTGGCCCAGCAGTTTTCCTGGAAACCCTGCACAGGGAGGAGGCCCAGCAGTTCTGCCTCAGGCCACAGTTGGTTACCTTGAACAGTCAAGGTTTTGGATCTGCACAGCACAATCCCTTGAACTATTTAGGTTGAGCTCTAGAAAGTAAAGCAACAGTGAGCAGAAAAGAGAGGGCCTCATCAAGTCTCCTCTATGAAAATTGGAGTCCACTGGAAGAGTGGAGAAGTCTCTGCAGTGAAGGCCCACCTGACTACAATGGCTGGTGAGATGATTGTTCCATTCAAGTATCTTTCCTGGTGTTCCACAACTGAGATTGCCTAAGGGTCATTACAGACTCAAGGGTTAAGTGTCAGTTATATCAGAATGATGACCCAGGAAGTAACCATTGCTCAAGGGTTCCAAAATGATGCAATAAGAATTTTACAGGCAGCAGCCCAGTTATTAAACCAAAAACACTATCAACAACAAAAAAGATACAAATGAGAAAACACCTAAACCCAGAATTCCGGATCACCAAAGGGAAATTTAGAAAGCAATGAAATTGACCAACCTGAAACTCAACCACTTGAAGTCCCTGAACTGGCAACAAAAGAGGATCTGGAGAAAGTGAAATCAGAAACAGTGTCTCAAATAACAACCAAGACAATGGAGAGTGACCATGGTGAGAGACACAGATTAAAAAAATAGGGGGCCACAGGAACACAATGAAATCCCAGCACAGAAAACAAATGAAACCCAATAAACAGATTCAAACAGAAATCCGATAGATGAAAAAGTCCATTGAAAGTTTACACAGTAGAAGTAGCAAGTGTGAAGATAGACTTTCAGACATAGAAGACAGGATTTTCAGTTAGTGACCAGGACAGGAAAGTTTTCTTAAAAGTAGTAAGGGACCATGAGAAATCAACCCAGCAGCTGCTAGATGATGCAAAAAAGGAACAACCTAAGACTGATCAAAGTCAATCAAGAAACAGGAGACAGAGAAAAGGACAATAAAAAAAATACTGTTCACAGATATAATGGCAGAAAACTTCCCAAGCAAGAGAAAAGATTTTGACAGACAAGTGAGGCATATAAAACTCTGACTAGCCTTGATTTTAAAAAACAAATCCACACCCCAGCATATAATAGTCAAGATATTAGAAACACAACAGAAGAATGAAATATTGAAAGCAGTTAGGAAAAGAAACAAATGTCATACAAAGGAAAGCCTATCCCAATCACAGCAGACTTTTCAAGCCAAAACCTGAAGTCAGGAAAGCCTGGAGTGAGGTATTTCAAGCCCTAAAAGAAAAACAAGCTCCA
Organism: Thryonomys swinderianus; assembly: GCA_004025085.1. NCBI lineage: Eukaryota > Metazoa > Chordata > Mammalia > Rodentia > Thryonomyidae > Thryonomys > Thryonomys swinderianus. Next base: position 23,917 of record PVIC010015961.1, on the reverse strand, counting down.
ACTTAGATGGATGTATCCTACAAAACTCTTTCAAAATCGATGCGGAAATAAGATATTTCCATGACAAAGAACAGCTGAGAAACTTCATGAATAGCAAACCAATACTCCAAAAAGTTCTAAACAATAGAAAAAGACAGTGAGGTTCAGAACTCCATGAGACCTAAAATAATGAAGCCCTTAAGCAAGGAAAGAAATTAAATGCAAAGGGGAGGATTTTTTAAAAAATGATAAAAGCATCAACAACAGGATAAGTCAACACATAACAGTTATAACCACCAATTTTAATGGCCTCAATTCACGAGTTAAAAGAAATAGACTGGCCAATGGATTAAAAAGCAAGATCTAAACAACATGTTGTATTTAAGAAACACACTGAATTAAAGAAAAAAGTCCATTGACTGAAAGGAAAAGGATGACAATTCTCCATGTGACAGAAAACCACAAAGAAAAGCAGGAGTGGCTATCTTGTAGACAAAGTAGATTTCAAATCAAAATTAATTAAAAGAGACAAAGTCACTATGTCTTCATACAGGAAACAATACAAGAGGAAGAAATGACATTCATAAATGTATATACACTACATGCTTTCACATCCAGGTGTACAAAACAAATACTAATGGACATGAAAAGTTAAGTAAGTACTAATAGAGTAATAACGAGCAACCTCAGTATCCCACTGTCAGACAGATCACCTAGACAAAAAGTGAACCAAGAAATATTAGAACTGAGCCAGACTTTTGAATAAATGAACTTATTAGACATCTACACAGTATTTTACCCCACAAAGTCAGAATACACATTCTTCTCAGCTGTGCACGGGTCATTCTCCAAAATAGAACACATGCTAGTTAAGAGAACATGTTTAAATAAATGCAAAGGAATTAAAGTTATCCCCTGTATGCTGTCAGACCCCAGTGTCTTGAAATTGGATATCAGTAGCAAAAGAAATTCCAAAAACTTAAAAAACACTTGGAGCTCAGAGCCAGCCTGAATTATAAAGCGAGACCCTGTCTCAAAAAGAAAAAAAAAAAACAACACATGAAAATTGAACGACACTCTTTTAGACAACCACTAGATCATGAATGAAATTAAAAAAGAAATTAGACAGTTTCTACAGTTAAATCATAAGGCCAGTACAACATAAAGGAATCTACGGGACATAGTGAAAGCAGTCCTACAAGGGAAATTCATAGCAGTGAATGCCCATATTAGGGAAACAGAGAGAACTCCGACAAACAACCTAATGCTAAAACTCAAGCTCCTAGAAAAATAAGAGCAAGACAAACCCAAAGCTCATACAAGGTAGGAAATGGTAGGAATCAGAGCAGAAATTAATTCAATGGAGTCTAAGAGAAGGATACAAAAAAGAAATCAGGGAACACAATGAGTATGTGAAAGGTCCAAATTAAAGTAAACTGAAGATTCTACTAAGAAAATGGATGCCTTTTGAGGAAAATGGCAGAGAACTGAAGAGCAACCTTCAGCCTGAGAGAAGGGATCCCTTCAGTGTAGAAAGGCATTACATTCTGATAGACCTGTCATGAGTTGGAAGTCACATCAGTCAAAAAGGTACTGAATACACCTACCCACATCCCAGTTCAGCAGTCCTGCACACTACAGCATCCCTTATTCTCCCAGGGACCATGCGTTTAGCTAAGAACTGTGGCTCCTGAGTGCTGCCTGGAAACCAAAGAGAGTATTGTCTTCTGTAACACTAGACCAAGAAAATAGTAAAAATTCAAGATCAAGTTTCTGCAGAACACATACTACTTTCACATCATCACCAAGTTAAAAGTCATATTAAAAATTGGAGACCTCTATGTTACTTTTCGAAGATTACTTTAAAACACAGACACACACACACATTAATGTATGTGTGTGTGTCTGTGTTTTAAAGTAATGTATGTGTGCACAGGTGAACACATACACTAGTGCATGATCACGCACACGGTGACGTGAATGTGTCCTGTGAGTTTTGGAGAGCAGAAGTCTAAGGACAAGGTTGCTTCCTCCTGAGAACATGAGGAAGAAGCTGGCTTCTGGTGTGATTTGCTGAATATCTTTTGCACCACTGGGACTCACCGCAGTGATACTCCATGGCATCCATGGCATCCATGGCATACCCCCTCCATCTCTGTGTCTGGGTCCACATTCCAGTTTTATGTGGAAAACTCCATATTGGGTTATGGTCCAACCTCATGACTTTCTCTCCTTGATTGTGTACAAAGTCCCTATTTGCAAATAAGATTGTTTTCAAAGGTGTTAGGGATTTAGGGAATCAACATGTTTTACAGGGATAATGTATAATCCATAGCAAGGAAAGACTGGGAGTAGAAATGAGACCTATGACACTTTCTCGTGCTGCTTTCCTCGTCTCTAAGTCTTTTATCACATTTGCATCTAGATAGCTGTAAAATTATGGAGGGTGGGGTCCAGATAGAGGATGCATTCCATTCGAAGACTCCTTTAGTGGACTCTGAAATAGAGTGAGGTCCTGGCTACCTTTAAATTAAATGAAGAGGATTAATACATGTGATGTATTGAACCTCACAGGAAATGAAGGAAATGGGAACTAAACAGGAAGGTGCACTGAAAGGATTTCAATAGGAGAGAGAGTGGCGTGACCTAATTATTTCTGAAGGAAAGGCATCATTATGCCAAAATGTTAACACTGTGTAAAGCAGGCCCAGATTTGAATAATTCAGATTTAAGTGTGTATTAAAGAAAAGAATTAATTAGGCTCACATAATGATCAGTCTCTGATGTGTAGAAGTAACCTGAAATTTCAGGACGCTGAGATTCTACAGTCCTACCTGGGATTATGTGACTAGTTGGAAAGAGCTCTTCTAACAGTTTCCAGGAGCACTGAGTATGGAGTCAGTATAAGCGGATTATATATAAGTAATCCCTTTGAAAACCAGTTCATTTTAAATGTAAAAATAATAGTAATAATAGTAAGAACTAATCCCTCCTGTAGTGACTCACCTCGTCTGTCCTAAGGCAGTGAAAGTATAGTCTATAAACCCTCGCTGGTGGCCCTTGAGGGGTTTCTCTCCTGGACAGAGGTAGGCAGCGTAGTGTAGTGGTCAGTACTTGGCCTTTGCAGACAGACAGATCTCCAGCCTTGTCTCAGCTCTGCACTTTGTACCTCTGAGCCTGAGTGGGGCCGTCTCATTTCTCTGATTCTGATTCCTCATCTCTGAAAAGGACTGATGGATGCAGAGTTTGCAGCATCCTGGTGAGGATAGATGAGCTGATGACCATCTGGACATAAAAGTACTGGGACCTTACCCGGCATGTTGTGTAAGCTTGAAAAACAGTGAGTATCACAAAAAAGAGCCCAGGAAAGTGGCTTCTTCAGGTCCTTCAGCTCCATGCAAGGAAAACTGTATGGTGTATTAACTTCTGAAATGACACAGCTTTTATAGTACCTTTCTTTTTGTGCCACTAATGAAAGGACATGCTTTTTTTTTTAAATCGATGACCAAAATCCCACAGAGGAAATACCTGGAAATTATACACTCACACCCCCATCACCATCTCCCAACCCTGAATAAAGAAAGAAGAGTTTTTCATTTATAACCACTGGACGTCTTAATCCAAAAGGAATCTTCAGCATAAAGATAGATGTTGTCTGAACAAAGCTTGTTACGAATCAATGCCACGGTACATCTTCCCTAGTTGTCCCAAATTTCAAAGAGGCTCGATTACCCCGCTGTGTATTTCTTCTTCCCATTCAAAGCTTGCATGACACTGACAAGAGAAAGCGGCCCACATAGTTCAAGTGACTTTAGTGAGAAACAGCCTGCTCTCCAGATAAATGTAAAAATGAAACTCAGACCTCCTGTGGCCCAGAATTTCCATGCTAGTCGGCCTGTTAGAAAATACGTACTGAAATAAATAAATAAATAATAAAAGCCAGATTTTGTAAAACAAATGTACATAGGAAAGCCTTCCCAACCCCTACAGGGAATGGTGGTATCCAAAATGAAGGTGATACAAAAGACAAACAATTTTAAATAAATTGCAAGGAAGAAGACATTGAAGTTTCATGTTATATGCATTGAAAGCCAGTGAACAGTCTCTCTTTTATGTCTTGGCATCTGTTCCGATTCTTCAGTTTCGTTTCAAATATAACAACTATGTTCTGACTCCTACCAGCTCGTTTATTTTCAACAGAAGGTTATCAGAAAGTCAAAACTCTTTATTGAGCTAATTTGGTTTACGTGATACTGTAGCACATTTCTCTACCTCATTCATGGCTGGGCTTATAGTCTTGGCATTAGAAGTGTGTTTTTGAGGGAGCACTGAAGTGGCTGGGTACTTGGGCAGGTTTTATTTCCCAAAGGTTCCCCAAGTAAGTTAATCATTGATACCAATACATTTTGGGTTACACAAGGATAGCAAGACTCTCTCCTTGTGCTTGGGGAACCAGCAGTGCAAATGGACAAGGGGTTCAGAGAACACAAAGGCGAGGGCAGAGGATAGGAAGAGAGTACTTGTGGCAGTGAACGTGCTCTGTGTGCTGCAGGGGGAGGGGACGCCTGTCTGGGTGATGCAGTGAGCCTTGGGGTTGAAGGAGGACTGAAGGGTGTCTTGATGGCAGGGTCGAGAGCAGCCCATGTGAGCAGAGCTGTCAGAGACGTGGATTGGACAGGACAGGACATAAATGGCCTGTTGGAGTCCTTTAGCAGAGCCCACTGATATTCTGCGTTGTGTGGCCTTGGCCTGTGGTCCCTGGCCACACCAATGGAGACGGACAGTTGTTCACACGCAGCACCTTCTCACATCCAGCTCTGTTCTCTCTGCCTCATTGGCTGGAGGCTGAGGGGGACACTGAGCAGCGAGCAAGAGACAGTTTTGACCTAAAAATGGAAAAGTGTATATGTGAGGACATAAAGGATTCACACTTCAAGGAAGTCTTCACCCACTGGGTGTGCAAGATGAGAGCTGGTGTGGCAGAGGATCTGGGGATAAAGCCAGCTCTTCTCTCTCCCACAGGTGGCACTGGGTGAGGCTCAGAGGCACACGGCGAGAACCTTGTCCCCTCAGCCTTTCTTGGTTTACTCTCTTGTTCTCATTCGTGCTTCACCAACTGGTGGACTTGAGGCCTTGTGTCAGGGTCTGTTGTGGAAAGTAGTAAAGATCATGTGGGGTACTGAGTGATATTCCTTGACCTGTCCCTGCAGACATGTCCAAAAAGAGCCCCTGCTTCACCAGTATCACAGCGTACTTTCAGTGATAACCAGCCACCAGTAGTTCCCAAACGTGTGTGCTGTGTCTGCCCCAGGTCCTTTGCTTGGACTCTCCACACAGGTAGAGACTGTCTTTATGACTGTTCGATCTGGCTCTGCCTCCTCTTACCCCTCAGGATTCAGTGTGGACATACTTTCCTCTACAAACACTGTCTTCCAATCTGCTTTGCCAGCCCCTGACACGGTTGGACCAGCCTCTCTTTGTACCCATCCCCCTGACTTAGCATGTATCTCACGATTTAGAAGCGAGTGTCTTACCTGCCTCTCTCTGTGACCTGAGTGAACTCCTGGGAGAGAGGTAGATACTATTTCTGCTTTTATCTGAATTCCCAAGAACTAGCCGAGGGCTTGGTAAATAAGCAACCAGAGGTACAGTCCTACTTTTCAGAAGAGCAGGAGGAGGCTTACCTGGTGGACTCCTGGCTGTATGGTTTTTAGTAGGAATCCGGACTCCTGGAGTTTGTGATCAGAGGCCTTTTTTTTGACCTTTTTCTCAGCCTGTGTTTTGCAAAGCTCTGAAGTACAGAGTCTGGAGAACTGCCTGAAAGCAAGTAGAACCTATCAGTGTGCTGATGCCAGCTTCTCATTTTTCCCACCCACTGCACGTTGGCAGAAATGCTGAAAAAGTGCACTGGTGTCTTTTCACACCCATTGTGGTAGGAAATCATCTGGGAACTATATTTTCCTCCTTACACATATTTTGTTATGACGGCCTCATTTTCGAAATTTCCAGCTGCTTTCGTCCATATTTTAATGCCATTCACTTTTCCTCATCTCATCAGTTTAATTCCAGTAGAGTTTTTGCTCCTCTTGCCTGATCTCCAGAGTCAGAGCTTTTGTTTGAGTCAAGTTCTTGAATTTTTCGCTTGCTGCCTATGCAAAGCAAAAACTCCAGCAAAGGGTGAGATTTGAGTGACAAACTCCAAACTCCATCTCACGGCCTCAGCCTGGTTTAAATTAGATCCGTTCCCTTGTTTATGCCGACCTGCCCTCGTGTCCCACCTTTATGTCTGGATCACCCTTTGCTTTCCGTTTCCCTTTTCTCTTTTCTGTTCCTGCCCTTGTGTATTGAAGGGCCACTGCTCCATCATGGCCTCTGATGTCCTCTGTCCAGTCTCCACAGTACTTGCATCTATTCAAGGCTCAGTAGATGAGGCCTTGACTTGCGGCCCCAGCTTTCCTGATGAGCTTTTCATTCTGCCACGTCTGCTTCTTGCTAGGTGTCGCCGGTGTGTGTCCTGGAGAGAACTCCAACCCATATGGAGACTTAAACGCACCTTCTGCTTTTGACATTTTTTACATTCTTTAGGCTTCCTAATCACTACTGCTTATCTATGATTCCTTCCCATCAGCTTTGGCTTCTCATCAGTGACTCGGAAAAACCCAAGTATTTTTCTCCCAAGACCTGTTGCACCTAGTGAAGCTACTCTGTGTGACTGAGTCCTTCTCTGGTCCCACTGCAGTAGCTTCTGCCCGATTCTCTCTTCTTTCTACCCACTGGCTCACATCAGAGTGGGAATAGAGGCGAATCATTTCCTGTAATTCTCCATTGTGTGGGAGGAGGATGGAGGCCTAGAAACACTCTGTTAACTCACTGGAGAACAGTGATTCGCTTCTACTCTTGGACCTGACAGCGCCATCTTGAAAATGTGAAATATGGACTAATTGATTTCCACTTCCAGGTGTACAGTTCATTAAAAACACTTTCATAGAGATATAATTTAGTTATTTCCTTACATTCACCTGTCTAAAATATATAACTGGGGATTTTTGTATATTCACAGTATTGTGCAGCCATCATAATTTAACTTTTTAGCATTTTTATCACCAAAAAAGAGAGACCTACTAGCAATCACCCTTCATTTCGTACAGTCTCACTCTCCACCATGAAGAAGACACTAATTTACTTTCTTTTATTATGGACTTGCCTGTTTCACACATTTCCTGTAAATGGTATTCTGAAGTGACTTTCAATGCCCATTCTTCTTTCAGTTTGACTAAGTTTTTGAGGTTTATCAATCATGTAGCATATGTCAGTCCTTCGTTTTCACATCTGAATCATATGTCATATGTGGATATGCTGTATTTGTTTAGCTATTTCTCAGTTGATGGACATTTGTCTTGGTTCTACTCATAATGATGAATAATACTGCTGAGGTGGCCCGGAAGTTGTAGTCATTATTTTTATTATCATACAATGAGGGTTTCTTCATTCTTCACAGAAAAACTGTAAAGTCTGCTTCACTTGGTACAGTCACAGGCAGAGTGTACTGACAAAAGCCTAAGGAAATATCCTACCAGCGATAAAAATGATGAATAAAAAGGAGATAGGGATATAGAGAAGAGAAAGAAAAAGAAAACTTGCAAAAGTTTTTGTTACTGCTTTCAACTGTGTAGCCATGTCTATTAAAAGCCACTTGTAAATAGCTAACTTCAGCTCTGGCATGCCATAGATTAGGCATATTTGTTTTCCAGGGAAGATTATAAATAGAGGGGGGAGGGGGGAGTGAAACAGAATGTATTTTGCAAATGAGCCCAGATGGAAAACTAACAGATGGCCATGCACTGTATTTTGTGTGTTCAGACCTACATTTAAATTAAAAATTTTCATAATTATGATTAACGTCTGTAGCAACACTAGTTTTCCTGTGGTGGCATCGTATATCATGTATCGGAGGTATTGAATAGAACATTTTCATGAAAAGGTTTCAGATTGTATACAAATTTTGGTACTTGCCTGCCCTGCACTTAAGAAGGAAACAAAACAAAACCTCACTCAGCAGCGATGGAGAATGCTGCGAAAACTTCAGCACAAGTGGACTTTCTATAATAAGCCCGTCTGCCGCCATCTGGCTTTTCCTTCCATGTTAAAACTCAAAGCCAGCCATTCCGTGCAGAGGGGGAAATAAAGGCCCTTGTTTGCCTGGCTATTTCGTGAAGAGTTCTCGCTCGAATCACGCCCGCTCCTTGATTCCCATCAATACAGTCAGTGTATTTATTTTCTAAGAGCAAATATCTGTCCTTGCACGTTATCCCATCTCCTCTGTGTCTCTCCTTTTCCTTTGCTCTTGATGGTTCTGGGTCTTATTCTTCCAGTTTTCCTGCAGGTATGCAGTGTGGGGGAGGGTCCGTGAAATGTCTGTTCACCTAGAACCGTGACTTGGGATCCCCCCAGTGAGAGTGGGAAGCTCAGTTCACTCCTAGGGCAGTCAGCGGGGGGCGGGGCGCGCCATGCAGTGGAGCTGGCTCCTCTGCCAGCAGAGTGTGGATGTGTACAACAGGGCACCTACTTACTCTCGGAAAGTGTGTGATCTACTCTGCCTGCTCTCACTATGTTAGGGCGCCACCCCCTGGTGCATAGCCAAGCTGCCGTCTACTGGATGGTTCCTTATCCAGGACTCTTGCCTCTTCCCTTCCGTTTGGATTTTTACTCCTTCTCAGTCGCCCCATTTTGCTTCGCCACTCTGTCTCAGCACCAGCCTTGGGCCTTGAGCAGCAGTCTGCTTGCGGGATAGTTTTCCTGTCCGAGATCCATCATTCTGTGATTTAGCTCCCACAGAGATACTAGCCCTGATCCTCATCAGCCTGTGTCCTGGGACTCCTTGTGCCAGGCCTCCCTACTGCGCGGGAAGAGCCTTGAATGGCCGCCCTTCGAACAGTGTCAGTCTCCATGTCGGTCAGCATTTGGGAAATGCTCACCTCTCTCGTGTCCTCTAGCTGTGGCATTTTGATCCAACAAATAACCTAAATATATGTGGTGGCAAGGCCTGAGGGCTTCTATTAGGGTAACAATTTTTGCTGGTTGGTAATATCCATTGAATCTAGAAAGTGACACTGGAGAAACTTCCTTTTAGATATTTCCTACTTTTCTAGAAGGTGGGATATAAGATGGAGTGGGAGATAAAGCCAAGTTCTGACGATCTGGCCCTTTAACTCTGCTGTCTGCTTTGCCGTTAGAACTTTTGCTCTGTAAATATAAAAGACTAGAGAAAAGAAGAAAAAAGATGAATGTGAAAGCATGGATAAGATGAAGAACTGCTTGATAATTGTGAGTGTACCGTTTGTAAAAAATGAGTTGTGTTTTTACAAAAGACTCATCCATCGTCTTCCAGGCTCTCTCATCCTATATGATGAAAGAATAAAAACGGAAGCAACATATTTTATAAGTTAAACTAACAGCCATGTTCTATAAAGACTCTGAAATATCGCAGGTGTCCAGACATTGAAGAATGAGCATATTTAATGCTAAAAAAGAATCTTGAAAGAGTTGAAGAGCCCCTTCACAACATCACTAATTATTTGAGTAACATTTGGCAAACAGTCAAAACCAGAACTCTTTTTTCCTGGTAAACATATTTTTACACATTCGTCCTCCCTACAAAAATAACCAGCTGAGATGCATATATTTTCACTTGTTCATGTTTGTGCCGCTAAAGCATAAACCATCCCTCCCTCAAAAGGTTCGTTTCAAAGTCATTAGCTAATTCATAAGCCCGGCAAACCTGGGGAGCTGCAGGCATATGCTCTGCATTGAAACACCAGCTTGGTAATCAAACGAGGAGCTGTCTGATATGAGCTTTCAAGGCGGGTGAATTTGACTGTAAATCATAGTTCTGCACATAGGTTTGTATTTTCTATTCTTAATTACATCTGTGCAAACCTCCATTTGTTTATGGTTGCCTGATACATGGAGTGGGGTATTTGCATTCCCAGGGGCATGTTTTCCACGGTGTGCACTTTTCTGAAAGGGAGAGAGAAGCAAAACTGGCTTGGCTATTAATTCAAATGTTAAGAGCAGGAAGAGATAGAAGTAAGCGCTCTCACATCCAGCAGATGTGTACCTACGTAGCACCCGTACGAAGCGCTCATGGGGATACGCTGGAAATCCATGGCACCCAAGTACGTCTGTGCTCAATTTTCTCACCCATAAAATGGGAGTAATGGAAGAAAAAGAGAAATACTGGTTTGAAGTGCTGCATAAATATGAACAAGTAGTAATCGTGACCCTGAATTGCAACCCACATTATTTTTACTACCACGATGTAACTTTGGATACTTTTTTCTGTGAGTTTGTGAGTGTGACAAGAACGAAACAAAAGGCAATTGCTTTCACATTTAAATTAGCTTTTTTCTCATTTTACTTTTGTCAATTCTATACAGGTCGAGTACCCTTTAGAAATGTGCTTGGTGTCAGAGTTCCCTGTTTTGCCAAATGTGAGGATATTCACATAAACTTCTAACTAGAAAATCTGTTGATGTTTCACATACGCCTATACATGGGGTAAGGGTAATTGTGTGCAATGCTTTTAGTGTGTCTGTGCTTTCACTGTGGCCTGTCTCATGAGGTCAGATAGAGAATATCCACTTATGACATCAACACTCAAAATTTTTATTCAGATTTTATGAAATTCTGAGTCTTGGATTTTTGTTTTATGGATACTGAACCTGTATTACTTAAGAAAATATTTATAGCCTTTCAAAAGCATATGTACTGTACACTGGGTAAGCAGTGTATTTTTGGCACATGACTTTTTGGAAAGAGATTTTATCCACTATATGATAACCAGAAAAAAAAAGGCTAGCTCAGAATAAGTCTAATAGAATGAATAGACGAGATCTTCAGATTACTTCTACACAACTCAAAGGAATTTTCTTAGATGTACAAGAAAGCATGAAATACCATGAGATACTCATCTGGAATTAGAAATGGTAAGCTTGACTATAGTCTTCTATCTCTGAGGCTGTATCTGCTTGTAAAGTGGAACACTTTACAAGTTTTTACTACACACTGTCCTTAAGAAGATCCACATTCTTAGTGCATGTGTAACACTGTATCATTTCCTCTGTTTTGCTCCCATTACTGGGGATTGAACGCAGGACCTACAAGGTAGGCATGGCAGCACCAAGCTACATCCCCAGCTCTCATTCGTCTCTTAACCTGAGTTCAGCTGAAGGGTGAGAAACAGGGTGTGGAAGCCTAGGAGAGCTCCGCTTCAAAGGAGTGGGCCTAAATGAGAGAACCGAAAGGTACTTTGGACTCTGACAACTTTGGCCAAGGACAGAATGAGAAAGCCAAAGATCTTCTGAGTTTCCTCAACAAAAAACGACTCTCTGCAAGCCACCAGTTTCTCATCCCTAACGTGAACTGGCCAGGGCAGATGCTCTCTGGGGTCTTTTCTAACACTTGATCCCTGAGTCAGAGAGGCAGTGAGTACTCACGCGCTGATAAGAGCTGAGAGATGGCGTGAGTGAAATGTGTATCGTGAGAAGCTAGCATCAGAAGTCTCTTAACACACACCAAAGGCATGCTTTGTGGCCGGGAGTGGCCTGCTGGCTGCTGCTAGAGCTGAGACACGTTTGTCTTCTGCTGGGGTAGCTGATTGGCTAAGAAATCGCCATTCATTAGTCCTGTATCTGTTTGTCTGGTTGCTTTCACACATCCTGCAAAGGTGTGATTTCCCCGGGCAACCCAGCCACTGCGGTGACAGGATCATGTCTGCAGTGGCCTCCAAGAGTGTGTCAACCTAGAAGTGACTGTAATTTATGGCCTCAAAGCCATAGGCTTTGTATTTAACCGTCTCTCGAGAAGAGGCAGTGTATACTTCTTATGCTTTCTTTCTTCTCTGCCTTATTTCATCTGCCCCCATCTTTTACTCATCCATTCATTAACTTACTAAATAATTGCTTCATTAATTTTCATCCTGAACCAGTTTTTTTTTTATAAATTGAATTCTTTATTGGTACAATTTATATACATCTCAAAATCATGTATAACATTGGGGAATTTGTACCAGTATATGAAGAGAGCCACTGTTTTTAAAACAGCAGTGCATTTAGTAATTGCCGATGAGCTGAACAGTTGCATCATTTTGGGAAAATGTTCCTTAAAATGCCTTTATCTTACCAGGATTTAAAGTCATATTTGTAAGTTCTAGACCAAGGTAAGAGGGATCCTTGAGCAAGAAAACTAATAACGTTAAGAACCAAGACAATAAGTCACTTTCTCAAGGCCCAATAATTGACAAGGTTAGAATTTAAACCCCACCCTTCCTGATCCTGAGGCCTGTCCTCTTATCCAGGGACCCACAACATTGGCAGGAGAATTATCCACGAGACATGACCTGGTACCTACTAAAAGCTTCCTCTGTGCCTACAATGTTCCCTAAAGGGCTGAGAGCCTCATAGATCTGGGCCCTGGTGGTGCTGTTTTGTGGGACCCAGTCAGCCTAACACTAACTGCATCTCAGATCTTAAACTGCTGGCCCCCCGCATCTTTATGCTCCTGAGTTCTATAGTAATGCTATTGTATGGTCCTGCTTAAACTTTTTTTTAATTGAGCTCTTTATTGGTACATTTTATATACAGTTCACAATCACACTCAACACTGGGGAATTTGTACCAGTATATGACAGAAGAAAATTCTCATTTTTACCCATATCCCTACCCACCCTCAACCCCCCACCCCTTATATACATGCTATTTCTTTTTCTTTCCAAATCACATTTAGTCTTTCCCCTCATTACATTCCCCCACTAATGTTCCCTTTGACTGTTTCCTATTTTACAAAATCTGTGTTACATTCTAGAACTCATTTACATCTACAGGTTCTCATACCAGAGAAAAGATATGGTATTTACATATCTGTTAAACTTTTTTCTACATTTTACTTTAAGGATAACTTGGTTTCTTTGGAAATCATGATAAAGAGGCTTCCGGATAGTATAATGCCTTTGGCGCATTTACTGCTTGCGAGTTGTAGTGCTGGATGTGTATGCCCAGAAAGCCTCCTCCTCTGCTGTCTGAAGGATTGACTTGTTGGATGGCTTTGGCAGTGTGGGCAGAGGTTTGCACAGAGTATGGGAAAGCCTCTCGTAGTATCAAGTAGCAGAGCTGGACATGCTTGGCAGTAGTCCTTTGGGTAATCAGAGGTGTGGGTTGTGTCCAGAAATTTCTCTTCCTCAGCAACTGCATGGCTAGGTGTCCATTCATAGGCTGACATTCAGTAAAGTAACTTCTTTTTTTTTTTTTTTTTTGCTTTTTGAGACAGGGTCTTGCTTTGTAGTTCAGGCTGGCCCTGAGCTCACTATGGTGCCCAGGCAAGCCGCCGCGAACTCAGCAATCCTCCTGTCCCTGCCTCCCGAGTGCTGGGATGACAGGCGTGAGCCACCACGTCGGGCATTGTGGTATGCGGCATTGATTGTTGGTGGGCGTATCTCCACGCCCAGCATTATATGTGGTCGCCGGGAATCAAACTCAGGACCTTGCGCTTGCGAGGCAGGTGCCGGAACCACTGAGCTAACCCTCTGGCCCAGTAAAGTAACTTCTATAGAAGAGGATTTTAATTGATCTCAGGTGTACTTGGGATTGCTTTGTTTCACTTTGTTCTGCCAGATGTTGCTTTCCATAGGGGTATATATTCTAGGTTATGTCAGTGTATGGTAAATATCTCATTCTTTTATAGCCTGTGAACTAAAATTTATTTGAGCTCTCCTATCATGGACCCATGGAAACACCTTCAGTTAAGGATATGTTAAGATTTTAGAGGCTCACTGCATGGCAAAGCTTTTTGAAAGTTAAATGTATTTCTTTGTCATATCCTCTGTTTTGCTCAATTGTGGTCAAAACATATAAACCAGATACACATGTGGCTTCCTGGTCAATTTGCACATAGATCACTTGGGTAAGCGTCCAGGCTACCTTCGTTCACCACCGGAGCTTGTTCCCTGAGGACTTGCATCCTTCCAGGAAACAGGGCTGAAATGTTCACCAAATGGCAAGTTTGAGAAGGACACAAACTGAAACATAAATTCTTCCTGGGTCTCAAGCTTGCTGGCTTTCACAGTGGAACTAGACTTGTGGTTCCCTAGTTGTCAAGTCTTTGGACTCTGCAGTATACTGCAAGAAGCATTTTACAGGCGTGAGATTAAATGCCAGGGAAAGGCCATGTGAGAATATTATAGAACTGTTATTACTTAGCAGAATATTACAAACTCTTTTGAGTTTTCCAGTCCTGTCCAGGAGACAGGGCCCATTAGCATAGATGTAGTGATCATAAGCCTTGCAAAAAGCTCTCTTTATAGTGCCTCTCTTCAAAAAAGAAATATCCAGGAAATGATCCAGACTGGATAGAAAGGGAAAATGTCTTAATTTTCGTGTTGCTAGATCCAAATACCCAACACCCAAATTTAAAAGAGGAAAATTTTGTTTTGGCTCACAGTTTGTAGAACTTTCAGTCTATAGTCACCTGGCTCTGTGGCAGAGTGCCATGGTGGAGAGATATCACAGAGGAGAAATAGTTTATGGTGTAGCAGGCAGGAAGCAATAAGTAGCAAGCAGCAACCCACCTCTCTTTGTCCCTCCATCCCATTCAGGATACAAGCCTTTTGGGTAGACCCAAGATAGGCCTTCCCATTATCCAGACCCAGAACTACACTAAATGTATCAGTGGGCTAATTTGGGGATCAAATACCCTTAATCCACATTCAAACACACTAGATCCAGCCACTCCCAAAAAGCCCCACCTGAGAGTGCATCAGGCTTTCAGGGGACATCTAGATACAAGCCATAACAGGAAGAATCTCCCAAACTCTGATAATAGCTCCACACCTTCCCAGTCAGTCATTCATCTGACCCCCGATTAGATCTAGCTTAGGACCCTGGCCTGCTCCTTCTGTCCACCTCATAAGAGTGCTACCAGAAGAACCCACTTCAACATCGAGCAGTATCTATGACTCACCTCTGACACACAATGGATTGCAAGGGAAAAATCACTGCTGGGAAAACTGATTAACTAAAAATCCCTTAGACTCTCAAGCATTACTAATTGGAACTATACTACACCATTGTTTCACCTGGTGCTCCAACTTATCAACCCCATATCAGGGGACTTCTCATCCTCTATAATACCAGGAGCCAATCATTATAATAAACTATATCAATATCTACATTTATACCTGTATCTTTCCACTCATCCTTTTGGTTCTATTTTTCTGGAGAACTCTCAGGGTGCATAGTTCCTCTTGCTGTGGCATCTGTATATTTCTTTCCTTCATCTCCTCTCCTCATGCTGAATGTTCTGCTTCTGTCAGACTTTCAGCCAAGATGACTGAGCATATAAGAATTCTCTGTGTTAGTTTATCTAAAGCTGCTATGGTACAACAACACAAACTAGGTGACTTAAAGCAATAGGTATTTACTTTGTCATGCAGAGGTTAGATGTCTGAAATCAGCTGGGTTGAGCTCTTTGTAGAGACTCCAGGGAAAGATTCTTCATTTTCTCTTCCAGTTTGTGGTGGATTGAGGCAGCTCTTGGTGTTCTGTGTTAAAATATTACTCCAATTTCTGCCTTTGTCTTCACATAGCTGCCTTTCCTCTTTGTCTCTGAATTTTCTTACAAAGATAACATTCTTTAGGGCTACAGACACAACTCATTGGTTCCAGCACCTGCATAGCAAGTGCAAGGTCCTGAGTTCGATCCCCAGTAAGCACATACAACAATACCAGGAGTGATAACTCACGTGCAACAGCAACCAGTACCACACACCACAGTGTGGGAGTGGTGGCTCATGTCTGTAATCCCGGCACTCAGGAGACAGAGGCAGGAGGATTGCTGAGTTCAAGGCTTGCCAGGGCTACATAGTGAGCTCAGGGCCAGTCTGAACTACAAAGTGAGACCCTGTTTCAAAAAAAAAAAAAGGGTCGGAGGGTTAGCTCAGTGGTTCCAGCACCTGCCTCACAAGTGCAAGGCCCTGAGTTCGATCCCCGGTAACCACATACAATGCTGGGCG
>PVIC010015960.1:7853-34612 GCA_004025085.1 Thryonomys swinderianus | reverse complement strand
GCTCTCTGAGTCTCAGCCTTACGGTAGACAGGGGGAATGATGTGGGGTGCGGCTCACTCCCCCAAACTGCGTCCTCTCATCTGCAAGGCGCGTTCACTCGTGGACCAAGCGGCGTTCACCTGGGTGTGCCAGCCACTCCCCTGAGCAGCTGTAGCGGGGGCAGGATGGTGTCGAGTGGGCGCTACGGGGCAGCCCTGCGTAGAGTGTAAGCGCCGGGGCGGGGCCGGGGCCGAAGGGGTCGGAGCCGGACGGAGGCTCAGGCCAGCAGCTGTCCAGTCAGACGCCTGAGCACAAGCAGAGGCTCCGAGCAGGAGAGCCCCGGGGGCCTGAGGAGGGCATCGGGCGAGGAGGGAGGCCAGGCACGTTCACGGAGCGTGGGCTCGTCCCATCTTCCCGCCTGCAGGCCAGAGTCACCCCTCTCTTTTACTTCTGATGAAAGAAAACTAGACAGGTGAAGGGCACTGCCATAGTGAGTGGTGGAGCCGGGTGTCAGGCCCGGACCTGTCGGCCTGGAGCAGTGAGCTGGAGACAGTTCGCTCAGCGAGCACCTTCAGTGCCAGGCGGAGGCACCCAATTTTCCCACTGGGAAACTGGGGACCTAGGAGGGTCTCCGCTTTAGCAAGTCACAGGGCTGCCTGGCTCAGAAACCTGGGAGCCGGGGACACGTCAGACTGCAAGACTTGTCTACATCCTACTTCCTGAAGAAGTTGATCTGTGGGAAGATGCACCTATTGCCTTGAATTTGAGCCCCTCTCCTCAAGGTACTGTCTGGCCTTAACTGTTTCTGGGTCCAGAGCACCCCAACCTCTGCCACTGTATGAGGCAGCCCAGGCGGCCTGATTTGACTGCCACTGCTGCTCTCTTCCACCAGGGGCCGCTGTTGCACAGCACATGGGATCGCGCCCAGCCCGCCCTCGCAAACCCGCCCGAGCCGCCAGGCTGCCAGGCCGCCTCTGCCTTCTCCAGCTCAGGCTGGACCCGGCAAATGAGGTGCGGCCCGGATGGGCTGGTCCCGCCTCATCCTCGGCAGTACTAGCACAATCTCAGCCTGGCTCCTTGTGAAGAGAGGAGAGGCGAGGAAGGCTGTGTGTCTGATTTTGGTCCTTTTCACCTTCTGGCCTCCTTTGCCCTCCCTGTTCCTTCCCTGAGGCAGGTGGACTGGGGAGAAAGAGAAGGAGCCACATGCCGCAGGGGAGGCTGAGTCACACTCCTCCACCCCACCACTCCCTGTGCACTGCTGGGGAAGGTGGCATTGCCCGTTCCCGCCCCTCTCTGCTCGTCGCCAGAGTCGAGCCACAGACCGCTGGCCTGGGGCTCCAGGGCGCTGTGCCCAGCCCCAGCCCAATCCCGGGGCCGTGGAAGGCAAGAGCCGGGCCTGAAGGCTGGAGGCCAGGGGAGTGGGGGTGGGGGGCTTCCGGGACCTCCTTCCAGAGCGCCCTCGCTCTTCCTTTCCAGGAAGGAAACAAAGGGCTGCAAGTTAAATTAAGCAAAGATGTCCTTCACACACCTTCCTGCCACACTCAGACTCGCTTAAGTATTAAAATTGGCTCCAGCAAGATCAAGTCGCCTCCCCACGCTGGGGTCTGACACCACGGTCCCTGCTGGCTGACGGGGAGGAGAAGCCTGCCGGGAGCGCAGGGGTCTCAGGCTGGGCTCGAGGCCTCCCGGGAGCCGTCCGTTCCGGCCTCCACTCGCTTTCTGTGCGGTGGGACAGAGGCCACCCTCCCTTCCCGCTTCCTTGCGGAATAACGATGAGAAGCAAACAGACAAGTGCGGGAAAGCGACGAGGTTTGCTGTTGTGGTTTCTGACAAAATGAATTGTGACCATCTGCGGGCCAAGGAGCGGCAGGCAGTGGACAGAGATGACCGAAACGCAGCGGAGCCCCGAGACCCCCGCGCTCGCTGCGGCCCGCTCGCTCCTGCTCAGGGTCCCCGAGCCCCCGGCTGGGCCTGGGCCTCGCTGCCTCCATCCTGCCTGCGGCCCGGAGCGCGGCTCGGACGCGGGGGGGACACAGACGGGCAGCAGCTTTCGCTTCCTTCCTCTCCCCCAGGGATTTCCTTCTTGGACTTGAAATTGAGCCTCCTCCCCTCCTCCTGCTCATCTTTAATTTCTCTATTGATTTTCATTAAACTCTTCCCTTGGCTCTAGCAAAGGGTGAAATATTTATTTGAGAAAATAAAACCAAAGGGGAGGGGGAGGGATGAGAGAGTGTTCTTCAGAAACTGAGACTGTCCGGGGTCTAAAGCTGGAGGCAGCAACCGCCAGAACCGGCCAGGGGCTCCTCGGGGTCCTCGGGGTCCTCGGGGCCCTAGGCCTGTGCCCCGCCCCCTCAGCAGCCCGGCCCTCACGGGACCACAGGCCCCAGGCCTGCTCCGGTCCCCAGCTCTTCCGGCCCCGGTCACCGAACCAAGCAGGGCCCTGGCCTCTTCGGTCACAGCTGGAATTCTGCAGAGCCACCCCGAGCTCCGGACCCTCAAGGTCTCCGGGGCAGTGCGCTTCCCCACACGACCCAGAGAAGGTGGAGACGCAGGGGCCCAGAGGAGGAAAGGGAAGAGACACAGGGGGTGCCTCCCCCACGCAGCGCTGGCCTGGCCGAGAGCCCCGCAAGCTGACCCTTTCTCACCATCGCCACCCAAGGGAGGTGTCCCGGCCACGGCCAGAAGAGAACCCCAGGGGTCAGAGAGAAGCGGTTTGCCTGCCCAGCCCGTGGGCAGCCTCCCTCAGCCTGAAGACCCCCGGGGTGGCACGGCCCCGCCGGCTCCAGCCCTCCAGATGGGCTGTCCGGACCGGCCCACGAGCGCCCCACGGGACTGCGACTCTGGGGTCTCCGCCGGCCACTTGGCCCTCCCCTACCTCCGGAGGGCCTTCCGCTTGGGGCTCCCCAACTCACCGATCGCGGGGCTCCTCCGAGACTCAGAGCGCCCAGGCTGGTGTGCCGACCGTGGGTCCCCCCTCTGTCTCCCCCGCCTGCCCCACGCCCCCTCAGTGTCCCTGCACCAGCAGCCCTACCCCGGGGCTCCCTCCTGTGCCTTCCGCCAGCCCTGGGCCGCGCGCCATGGTCAGGATGGCCGAATTCTGGCTCACTCACTCGCTGTGTGCTTGGAGATGAATCGGTAAACTATGCAAGACTGTCTTCTCGGCTTGAATACAAGTCCTCACCCCACAACACTCCCCGTGTGCTCACGAAGGGATCTGCCTAACAGGCCAGCCCAGGCTCACCCAGGGCACACAGAGCCCCCAGTGCACGAGCAACCTTTCCTCCTCTCTTCAGTGGGCAGCTCTGACTGGCAGCCGGGGCCAGCCTGGCCTGGGAAAGGCGCGCAAAGCATTCTGGACTTTGAGCAGCATGGGATGGTGGCAAGCAGAGTTGCCTTCAGCAGTCCCGGCTGCACAGATTTGCAGCTCCAAACAAATACCTATTGTTTCTCTTCTCTAAACTGGAGATGGTTTTTCTGCACTACCAAATCACTAAATCCAGCCATCCACTGCTCTTGGAGAGCTGGGGATACCGAGTTCTAATTTCTCTTCCTTCCCCTTTCTCCCAGCCAATCTGTCATGAAAGATGAGAAACAAACTTCGCTTGGCTCTTTGATCTACTATCCAAGAAAGAAGATTTATGGGAGAAGAGGAGAAATTATCCAACACATGAAGCTATAAATACTGAACATATTCCCTTCACGGAGTCCCTCTCTCCTGTCACCCCTACTTTTCCATGTTGTCCCGGAAACAAACACACACATGGCATAACTGTATTCACACAATCAGACCCTGCACTGGAGTGAGAGAAATGTGGTCAGTTTCAGCTTACGAACACCTAGCATTCAATTCTGGCTCTCCTACAGAGTCACTAAAAGTCCTTGAGCACATCTGCCCCTCCTCGGGGCCTCTTAGCCACGAGCAGTAGAACCAGGACACGAGCACTGATCTCCAGTGCAAAGGCCTCCGACCCAGCGGGTAGAGGGCTCTCTGTCCACAGGGCTGGCTCTAGCCCCTCCACCATCTTGTTGTGTGACCACTCACAAGGTTCTTTCTCATTCTGAGACACAGCTTTGTCACACGTACAGGTAGCAGAGGGCTCATCGACCCTCCGTTGTGGGCTAAGAGCCTCTCTGAGTCTATGATCCTGTGGCCCTATCCCAATAATTCCCAATAATCTGTGCAGAGTCAGAAAGAGGAGGATGGAAAGGCAGATAATCAATGGGCTAGGAGTCCAAACTGAAACAAAGGTGCTGGAGGTGTGGTGGGGTAGTCTGGGCACCCAGAACCGAACTGCAGGACACAGTCCACAGGAAGAACAAATCTCTCACCCATCTCCACTTAGACCAGCTCAAAGGAACAGATGCCCAAACCCTGCAGGTACCCCAAGCGCCCTGGACACACCACTTCTTTTCCATGTTAATACTCTATAATGTTCCTTGGAACTTGGCTGCAAAATCTCAACTTCTGCCTTCCTGGCCGGAGTCCCTAGGGCCACCTGCACCTCAGAGCCCCTGAGGTCTGGAGGTAGCAGCAGCCCTGGGAAGTGGAGGTAGCGGCTGTAATTAGTCGGGTAACCCAGGTAGGGCTGGAGCAGAGCACCTAGGACCTCTCATTCATCTCATCCGCCGCCCCATGCCATGCTGACCCCAACAGGCACTTGGTCTTGGGCTTCAGTTTCGCTCATCAGCTGAGGGGACTCGTCTGCTTCCCTAAGATCAATCTCCGCTCCCCAGCTCTGCCCTCTCCCCACCCAGCTTGCCTATCCCATGCTGTGTCCCATGTCTCTGTCAACAGCTCAGGAAGGGCCGAGCGCCTCCTCAGATCCTGCCGCTCCTGCTCAGGCTTTTCAGTCTCTCTGCCTTTCCTTTTCCATCAAATCCCACCATCAGTGTTCCCAGCACCCCACCGGAATGATAGCTGAGAGAGGCGGGGTCTAAGGGACTTGCTCCACTGAGAGCCCCAGATGACCGCCAGGAGACCCGGCCCTACCCCCAGCTGGCCATGGGACCCCAAGCACACAGATAGCACCCTTACCCTCTCCAGTTGGTGGACACCCTCCTCCACGCAGCAGATGGACGCCAGTGTGCGCAGTGCCTGGGGATACAAGCACCGGAAACTGTCCTGCCGGCAGACCTTGAAGAGTGCCACGACCCCACCTTCCTGCCGAGAAAAAGAACATCTGATTGAGCACATGACCTCACCAAGTGACCTTTCCTGGAGCTGACTCGAGAATAATTGAGTAGGGCCGGAGATTTAGCTCAGTGGTTCCAGCACCTGCCTCGCAAGTGCAAGGTCCTGAGTTCGATCCCGGTGACCACATACAATGTTGGGCGTGGTGACTCACGCCCACCAGCAATCAATACCACATACCACAGTGCTGGGCGTGGTGGCTCATGCCTGTCATCCCAGCATTCGGGAGGCAGAGTCAGGAGGATTGCTGAGTTCAAGGCTTGCCTGGACTACATAGTGAGCTCAGGGCCAGCCTGAACTACAAAGTGAGACCCTGTCTCAAAAAAAAAAAAAAGAATAATTGAGTAGGCAAATACCAGATCTTCTCTTTGATATGAGCACCTGTAGATGCAAATGAGCTCTAGAAAATATGACAGTTTTTGTAGAATGGGAAATTTCCATAGGAAATTCAGTGTGGGAATGTAACGAGGGGAAGGAACAAATATGATTCAGAAAGAAAATAAAAGAGCATGAATATAGGGGGCAGGGAGGTGTGGGTGGGTAGGGATATGGGTAAAAATGAGAATTAACTTCTGTCATATACTGGTACAAATTCCCCAATGTTATATGTGATTGTGAGATATATATAAAATGTACCAATAAAGAATTCAATTTAAATAAAAAAGAATAATTGAGTAACTGATACCTCTACTTACCAGATGTGTTTCTGAGTCCCTCACCCCCCACACACACACACACACAATTGGTAATTCAAATGGACATGAGATTCTCTCAAAGGGGAGCTGGGATCCAGCATCTAGGGCAGATATTCTACAAGGCCTGGGGATCAATACCCTCCGACACAGCAGCTGGGCACCGGGCAACACCCACTTGGCATCCCCGGTGCAGCAGGCTACAGCCACCTGTGTCTGACTTCATCATGGGGTAGGTATACAAGGAGCCCCATTTACATTACTGCTGTCACGTAGTCAGACCCTGAATTGTGAGTAGCTGGTTTGCAAGTGTTCTGCAAGATGAGCAGACCTTTGTTTTTGCTGTGATCTTTTCCTTTTAATCTTTATTTTTCATTAGTACATGTTTGCCATGCATAATGGCCACATTCATCGCAGAGAATCTGCATCTATACATAATGCATCTTAATTTTTTTTCCGTTCCCCTCCCCAGCTAGGAAAGCTCTGCTTCCGTTTTTTCCTTCCATTTTTTTCCTCTTTCTTAGATCCCTTTCCCTTCCTTCCCTTGCCCTGACCCCCTCCATACTGAATTCCTGAGTGGTTGGACCACTTTACACTCCCACCAAATCAATGGAAGAGGGTTCCTTTGTCCCCACAGCCTTGGCAGCATTTGTTATTGGTATCTGCTCATTTCAGATGCCCACTTTTGGGTTGAGTCTTTAAATTTTGGGGGATGTGAATTTTTCAAGTTATACACACATACACACACACACACACACACATTCTAGATATCCATCTTCTGAGGAGTAGCTGGTATTCTCGTTCTGTGTTGTCTCTTAACTCTGATGGTGGTTACTTTTGCTGTTCAAATGCTT
Source organism: Thryonomys swinderianus (assembly GCA_004025085.1). Lineage (NCBI taxonomy): Eukaryota > Metazoa > Chordata > Mammalia > Rodentia > Thryonomyidae > Thryonomys > Thryonomys swinderianus. The sequence goes on along the minus strand of PVIC010015960.1, from coordinate 27,896 downwards.
TTCAACATGATGTGATCCCATTTGTTGATTCTTTGTAATATTTCCACGCAATTGGAGTTTTGTTTAAAAAAGACGAACAAACATTTCTAAGAATTTTTAACTGATAAGTAAGCAATGTCTTGCAATATGAGTAGTATGTCAAATGTCCCTAGTTCTCTCTCTCTCTCTCTCTCTCTCTCTCTCTCTCTCTGCTTTGATGTACAAGTGCTTTGGAATGTGAGTGAAATGAATTATTCTCACAAACTAAGGTTTCACTCCTTTACTTCTGTTTGTTTGGAAAAAAAATCCTTTTGGGGGACAATTATTCTTGAGTGTAAGCACATCCTTTACTTTGGAAGCAGCTATTTATGGAAACTTCTTCCCTCGTCTTCCTGAAACTTCCCAGTAGGGCCTCTCCCGGGAATCTGGGGCTGGGAGCTCATCCTCCAGGGGCACTGCCAAGTGATCACGTTCATTTCATAACTATTCCTGGAGTTTTCCTTGCCTTGCGTGCAAAATAAGAGCATTACACAGAGATTCGCCACAACTCCCAGCCAAGAAACATCAACACTACCTTGTACATTGGATATGCAGCAAATGGCTTTGCCTCCTTCCCTTCTGCTCCCCTTTCCACGAAAGAGGGAAGGATCTAGAGGTGGCAGCTATAAGGAATAGGAGCAGGTGACCTCTCCCTCTTCTCTGAGAAAACAGGCTCATGGTCCCTTTTCACTAAGAAATTTGCAGAGACCAAAATCCACATGTCTGGTTCAGGAGGAGGAGGGGGAGTCAAACATTCTAACATTTCACATTGTGGAGATCTGTGTGGAGATTTCTCAGAAAACTAGGACTAGGGGTCCCATTTGACCCTGTTATCCCCCTGCTAGGAATATACCCAAAAGAATTTTGAAAATCACATTGGAAAGACAGATGTACACCCTTGTTCATAGCAGCTCAGTTAGTGATAGCTCAATCTTGGAAACAACCCAAATGCCCAACTGGAGAGTGGATAAAGAAGATGTGGTTTTTTTAATAAAATGGAGTATTATTCTGCCATAAAGAATGACAAGATTCATTCATTTATGTGCAAATGGATACATCTGGAGGACACGCTAATGAGTGAAATCAATAGATCATAGTCAAATACTGAATCTTCTCATTGATATGAGCATCTGTAGATGCAAATGAGCTCTAGAAAGTATGACAGTCTTTGTAGAATGGGAAATTTCCAAAGGAAATTTGGTGTGGGGATGTAATGAGGGGAAGGAATAAATATGATTCTGAAAGGAAATAAAAGAGCATGTATATAGGGGTTGGGAGGTGTGGGTGGGTGGGGATATGGGTAAAAATGAGAATTGACTGTGTCATACACTGGTACAAATTCCCCAGTGTTATCTGCGATTGTGAGATGTATATAAATTGTACCAATAAAGAATTCAATTTAAAAAAACATTTTAACATTTCATAGTAAGCTAAGATTAGTCAAAAAATTCGATAGCCCTGCCTTATGGATAATAGGGCTGATAAATTTATTCATGCACTCAAAAATAGTAATAGTTTAGGAAATATCAGACACTGTGCTGAGCACAGAGCAAAGGTCCTCCACCCACATCCCCACTGAACTCAGGCTCCGCCAAGGCAGGCACACAATTCTAGAGTCCGACACAAAGCTGGGAAGGGGATGAAACGAGGGTGGGTGAGAGTTAGAGGCACAGGACAGAGCCTCTCGCAGTCCAGGGAGAGTGAAGGGGAAGGACAAAATCAGCCTGCCTCAAAGAGCATCTGAATTCAAATAAAATATGTGTAGCATGAGTCAAGATATCTACCTCTCTTTCTTGCTTCTTGATCCTGTACCCCTATCTACCTACTTATAAAGGGATATCAGATGAAGGTTGCCCTTGAAGAGCAGCTTCAGAAGATCAGGGAAACAAAATCAAGTCACTCTTTAAAGTGAACACACACACACACACACGCACACACACAAACAAGCGTCTTAAGCTCACCCCAGCAAGCCTGCTGGTCACAAATGTCATGATACATAGAGATGCATATACTCCATATTTATATGTATGCATATTTCTATTTAATCATCTAAGTTGCATAAATACTACTCTAATACATAGATGATGGATAGATATTTACATCTGCAGCAGACAACGAAGAAATGGTGCCAAAGAGGACGAAGCCAGAAGGCAGGAGAATGTGGCAGCCTCCTTTTGGCTCAAGAGGCACTGAGACCAGCAGAACTGTATTTAAGGCTCTGGATGTATTTGCATTAGATCTTCATTACATCCTCTCCCAACACTCTGAAAAATGTCCTTCTTAGCAATTCTTGCCATTAGGAGAGGATAAAGGAAACTTGGGGGTTCGGATTAAAAGAGTTCTGTCTAAATCTTCACTCTGCTGTTGGTTTGCTTCTGACAAAAGGGGACAGTGACAGCTACGTGGCCGAGCGGGTCAGGGGAAGCAGTGGAGTGAAGGGATGAGGGGCTGAGCACCCGATTCTGGAGGCGCACGGGTCCAGCTGGGCAGGGCTTCCTGGTAAAGGTTGCCTCAGACCCTCGTGCCATCGGTGCCAGGGTCTGGAGAAGGTGAGAGGGGAGAGGAGGAAGGAGGCCACAGAGGCGCTCAGATGGATTACTTCACGGCCCACACCGGAGCCCCCATTCTGGATCCGAGGACGGCGCTCGCCCCACAGTAACACTGCAGTCGTCTGAGCTAGCAGATGACACTGCTGGCTAGAGCTTGTTTAATTTTATAGAAAGCTCTGGGCTCAGAGCCCAGCTACAGAATGGTATGAATTATTCAGACAGCCTTGGGATGAGCTGTCACAAAGCTGGCAGGGGCAAGCACGGGGCGTGTAGGCTGGGGGTGGGAGGGACAGCAGAGGGGCCGGCGGGGGTCATTTTGACAGAACACGGGAGTTGTCTGTGCCCAACTCTGCGCAAGGGGTCGGGTTTGCCACCGCCGTGACAGGGAGCACCGGGCCTGGTCTCAGTGATCCCAAGAGGCTAAGGGAGCTGACCCCCGCCGGGCTGCCCAAGTTCCACTCTGCCGGCAGCTCAGGGGATGAACGATCCGAGAAAGACCACAGTGGGTGCAGGGAGGCGGGGTGGGGGGAGGCCTCCGGGGGGAGCTGGCCACATCCGTCAGTGCTGGGCACAGGGACTGAGCATCAGGAGTGGGGGTGCCATGCAGAATATTTCAGGGGCGCTCAGAAACAGGCACGTGAGGACTGAACATTCACCCACAGTGGTTCTTCTGAAGACACGGGCCACCCCAGCCGCCGGGCTGGAGGGACGGGAGGCAACACCGAGTCTTCTCCGCCCCAGGCCCCACAGAGACACGGCAAGGCTAAGATCGAGATTTGGAGCCAACAGACCTGCGCAAAATCCCACCTCTGCGCGAATGGATGTGCCGTGGTGCAAGTTGCTTACTTTCTTCTTGAAATTCTTTTTCCTTACCTTAGAGCTGGGAATTAAAATTCTAACGCACTGTCATGGCTTGTGTCTAGATGTCCCCCCAAAGCCTGCCATGAACTGCTTCTCCTCTGTGATGCCCCGCCTGCCACCGTCCCTTGGAGCCAGCTGACTGTGGCTAGGACACCCATACACACTGCGAGCAAAACAAGCCTTTTCCCTTTTAACTTTGGGTATTAGGTATTTTGTTTTAGCAACGAGAGAAAAGTAACCAAGACACACTTCCAAAGGCTGTTAGAATACGCGGTGAGACACTGAGTGGGAAGCTTGGCACAGCACTTGGGCAGATAATGAAAGACATGGAAGGTATGGGAGGAGAGCAAAGAGAAGAGGGTGGGAAAGAAGAAAGGAGGAGAGGAGAGGAGAGGAAGAGGAGGAGGTGCTGCTGAGCTGCAGGTCGGAACAGTGGCCAAGAGCACGGCCCTGAAGGCTGCCGCGTACTAGCTGTGAGGCCTTACTTTCTCAGCTCCACCACCTGGACAACGGGAGTAGATGCCACCCCGGAATAGTAGGAGGCTTAGATAAGTTATTATATAAAGAACACTTAGCATTATCCAGCGCACAGTAAGTATTAAACGTGGCTGTGTTCATTTTTTTACTACTACTGCTACTTCAGCTATCATCACCATCGACATTGGCCAGTCCAGCTTGGAAAATCTCAGATTTCCCACTGTTCCTCGATTCTTACCTCCCTCGGAGTCCTGGCCTAGACCAGCCTCACACCTGGAGTGGGCCAGGTGGTCGCTGTGCAGAGCGCCAGGAGCAGAGAAATAAGGAACACTGAAGAAGAAAGAGACAAGGGGCTTAAGCCACTTAAGCTGGTGACTGGAAAGAGCACTGACTCCAGAGCCTGTGAAATCCAGTTTCCCTCCTCAGCTGTCCGAGGTACTCAGCCACTGTGAGTCCTGGGGTCCTGACCTGTGCGAGCGTCACAGACACAGATCTCACAGCAGTGTGTGTGAGCAAGACATGGTGACTGCAGACTAGCACGGAGCCTGGGGCAGTGGACAACATTTAGTCATCCTTACCGTGTTACTGCCAATAACGTTCGGTGAGACTCCTGCATTCCCTGGGGCCAGCTCTGGTGGGACGTTACCCAGGTAACCTCAAAATTATTACAAATCTTTAATCTGCTAGTCATGGTTCTGCAGGGTCCTGGGCTGATGTGGGGATTCTGAGGGATATCTGAGGAGCTGAACAGGGTGGAATTAAAGAGAAGCTAAGTCTTTCCTTAATGACTAAGTATGGAAAATATGGTTTATCTCAACCTTCTGTTTAAAAACAGAGTAGGATAAAATTAAAATTGCATCCTTACTTAGTGCATAGAAACACTGAGAGGGGAAAAGATCAGACAGGATGGTAGATGCGGGAAACCTCTTAGATGTCTCGGAGTTCGGCTGCTCTGGTCAGAAAGGCGGACCTGGTGTCCAGGGGTCTGGCCAGTCTCCCAGAGTGAACTAATGGCAGTCCTGGGTGTGAGCAGCTTCCGGGCCCCACGTGGGCCTCTCTCTCCCGCCTTCCGGCCCTGGAAACAACGGGTGTTAGTCTTTCCCAGAGCTGGTCTTCAGAGGCCACGAACTGCGGGGAGCCCAGCGTCATCTCCGCTTCACACTCAAGACACACCCTGTCTCCCCTCTCCTGGATGAGAAGCCCCGACGCAGGCAGGTCGCAGGAAGTGTCCACATCAAGTTGCACATGGAGATGAGACTGCGTGCCCAGGCCCGGAACAGGGTCTCCAGGGCACCCGCGCCTGTGCCCAGCAAAGTCTCCTTTCCAGGCAACTTGAAGGCCTGTTTTTGTTGTTGTTGTTGTTGTTGTTGTTGTTTGGTTGCTTAATTTTGTTTTGTTTTCTAAAACATAATACGCCCTCAGGATCTGTGCTGCCCTCAGGCTCAGTCTCACTGCCTTCAAGCTGCAAATCTGTACCTGGAGCTCAAACCCAGCCAGAGTTTGCCATTTATTTTGAAAGGGAAAACTAATCACTGCTCTCAATGCACTTGAGCTAACTTTTGTTGGAGATGAACCATGACGCTGGCTCGGGGAGGACGAAGCAGCTCTCCGCTCCTCCGCAGCGCCCTCCAGACCTTCGCAGAGCCACCGCTTCCAGCCAAGCTGAACGGTGACTCACCGAATCCGAGGAGGGGCGGCCCACCCATCCCGTCCGGCCAACACCACCACAAGGTTTGCAAGTTAAATCTTAGCAGATGACCCAAAACAAGAGTAGCAGTCCTCAGCCCAAGCAACAGGGGCTGTAATCACCCAGAAATCACCCAGAAAGTGAAAATATCTACCCTAGGCTCTATTCCAGATCAATTAAATCAGAATCAGAAATTACCGAATCTCCCTCTTGATTCTAATGGGCCTCTAAGGTTGAAAATTTCTGGGTTGCACTTTGGCTTAAGAATCTGAAGGTCTATGGATTGAACCAGTGGTCACTACTATGGGCTCTGAACTATGGGTTCATCCGCTCTGAATGAGAGACTTGAGTTCGAATTCTGGTTTTACCTCTTATCAGCAGTGTGACCTGGACAAGTCCTTCAGACCATGATCTCAACTACAGATGAGATTTATATGATACCTACTTCATAGGATAATTTTGTGACTTCAAAGAAATCAAGCACGGAAGCATTAAGTGAAGTCTGTGGCAACATCCCAACGGAGCTCTTGCTGTGACAGAAAAACTTACTTCTGCCCCAAACAAAAGTGACAAGCATTTACCTTTTTCTTCCAAATTTCCCTAAGGGCTTAGGTCAGGGATTCTGAGGGCTGGCCCATGTTTTAGAATTACCTTCAGAGCTTTCTAAAATGCAGATTTCCATATTCTACCCCAGGACTTCAATAAATCCTAGGTGGAGAAAAAAATATCTGTTTTCCACAAACCTTCTGAAGGATTATAAAGCAGCATGAGGACTTGGAACCACAAAGCTAAAGTATTTCTTGTGACTGGTGTCATAAGTCTATTTAAGGACCTAAATTGGGTTCCAGTTAGATCACCGGTCCTAAGGGTGATGTCATTTCTCCAAGTGAAAACAGAAGAATAAAACAGAAGACATTTTTTGTTTCAAGGCTACCAATTGCGTATATTTGCTCTAAGTTTCTGGAGGCCATATGAAGGGAAAATTCACCATGAAGCTCATGAATTAAAGCTCCTACTGTCATTGAGGAAAGCCACTGTCTTTCCTTATTTCATCTTCTCTCATGTAGTCTTGGAGGGGCTACAGGTACTTTCTGAAATCCAGTCAGGAAGCTGAGTAACGGACGTGCTGGAATGGAACCCTGGAGAACACGTCACTCTGAATTTGATGTGAAGGTTGTGTTTGTGGACCTACTCCCCCTGATAACACTGATGGCGATTATTATGGGACAGAGGTCATTATAGTGAGAGGATCAATATATGGGCAGAACCAATAGGTAAAACTACATAAAAAACACTTTCAGTTCGTGTTTGAGTAACCACATCTCTCATATGCATGATGCTGGAATACCATATACAGTCAATCGGGCTTTTAAACTGTTAAATGCTGATGGGCTCTGTCTTCAGTATGTCATCTCGTGGACACCAGAGACACCAGAGCTGTCAAGAGGAAGGAACAGGTGGAGATGGGGAACATGGGCTGTTTATAACAAATACTGCATAAATAAAGGCGATAGAAGTTCTGGGGAGACCAGCTTTTTGTCTCAAGTTTGAAATCACAGGAGTTCTCAACCTACTAAAGAGAGAAACAGAAGCACAAAGAGCCATGTGGAAGAGCTGAGTTTCCCACAGCCACCTAGCACGCCAAGGCTAGAGCCGAGACGGGCCTCCCGAGCCCACTGTTCACACCCACCAAACAAACGAGCTCCCTCTAACGTTCCCCAGGCCTGGCACCTGCCCCCAAGCACAAGTTCACCTTGGCTATGATGCGGCACAAAGGAGCCCCCTCCTGGGTCAAGCTGAACAGGTTCCCTGTGGTGGACTCCATGGTGTAGATATTGTCCGAGGCATCAATTTTTCTCACCAGCGCCTACAGAGAGAGAGAGAGAGAGAGAAACAGTTAGCTGGTTACTCACCTCCAGCTGCCCTCTGTTCATCTTCCTTAATGAGTACCAGGAATCCGATGCTTTTAACAGCTTCCATGCCTCCTCCATTCCACCACTGTGGGGCAAGCAGGCTGTAACTTTGGGAAGACAGCAGTCCGGCTAAGGTTCGAGCTGCATTTCAGAGACATGAGATTATTCCAAACCCCTGTCCTGATCTAGTCCAGCAAAAACTCACTTCTCAATACTGATGGACTCAGAAAATACCATTTTGTTTTGCTCCCAGATCTTACTGATAACAGAAACCATCAGTTAAATAAATAAAATGAAGCTGAAAATCAGTGAGTTGCTACAGCAATAGCAAAAGAATTTGCTTCTCTTGGATGACTAAAACCCAAGCCAGGTGATGGAAGCACTCTACACTGGCTTAGTGCTTGGGGGAGAAGAGCACTGCGTGTACAGTCAGGCCAAGGTAACAGCACTGGAGATTCTCCCGACAAGTGGGTAACTCAGTGAATAAGGCTGAAGGGTTCTAGGCTACTGGCGGAGGGGCTGGGAATGATCAAAGGGACGACCAGGGAGGTCCAGGAAAGGAAACAAATGGAAGTCATTTACAAATAAGATACGAAGATGATTCCTAGAAGAGTTTAGTTAGTTTCTGGGAAAAAGCTTTTTATGAATCTCGAAATCACTTAATAATCAGCCATTAGTTTGGAGCTTGTGACTCATTGATTATAAGTGACTCCTACCTGCTAATTAATCCCAGTCGCTTAAATTTCTCCTGGAGGCTGGAGATAGAGATGGGAGAGCTGCCCCGAGGAGCAACCTAAAAGTGAGGCCTCCTGAGCTGGGTGCACTCAGCAGCTCCGTGTGCATTTTCAACGGCCATGCTCATTTTGACATAATAGAGTGGACTTGTCTTTAAATAACCTCGGTGAGGGCGGGAGATTTAGCTCAGTGGTTCCAGCGCCTGCCTCACAAGCGCAAGGTCCTGAGTTCGATCCCCGGTAACCACATAGAATGCTGGGTGTGGAGACACGCCCACCAACAATCAATACCACATACCACAGTGCCGGGTGTGGTGGCTCACGCCTGTCATCCCAGCACTCAGGAGGCAGAAGCAGGAGGATTACTGAGTTCAAGGCTTGCCTGGGCTACATAGTGAGCTCAGGGCCAGCCTGAACTACAAAGTGAAACTCTTGTCTCAAAAAAAAAAAAATAACCTCCATGTGATGGAAATGAGAAATGGTCTACATTCCAGACCCAGCTTCCCTCTGACTCATCGTGAGGATGAAGTACCCATGTGCTCTGGAGCCACACTGCCTGTGTTCAAATCCTGGTTCTGCCACTTCTGCTCCTGTGCTCCAGACAGATCATTTAATCTAGCTTTTCTTTGCCTTAGTGTCCTGACCTATAGGAAGTTGAAAATAACAGTGTCTCCTCTTAAGGTCATTATTCCCATTTCTTAAAGTTGCTAGTGTATAGAAATTAACTTCTAAAAGAACTCGTACCCTGTAGAAGCCAAATAAAATTGTTACAAGTTATTATTTTGTGACCTTGGGGAGATTTAGATAGTCTGCCTAGAATTTGGTTTCTCCACTTGTAGAAGAATTAAAATGGAGACACTTAGAGGTTTAAGGTGAATGACTCTGTCTTTTTCTGTTTTATTCATGCTCACAGGAATTTTTCACACACACAGCATGCTAACCTTCTGTGGATGGTGACCTAAAATTAAGTGCATGTTTAGTAAAACTATGTTAAATATATAAGTTATTCCCCAAGACATGATGATTTTTATGAGATTCAACATAAGGTAATATTAATAACCAAGATTTGTCACTACAAATCTCTGTAATGAACACTTCTTAGAATCCTTCCCCATTGTTACCGTAAGCAGCCTCACGTGTGATACAAATGCTCACATGGAAATGCATATTTCATATATCGGGGTCCTGTACCTAAATGATAATTACCTAATGTTTTTGATTAGTGTTTACACTTGAAGCAAATTAGCATTACATTAAACAATTCAAACTCAATGTCTTTTGCAATCAACTGCTAATATTAGACCATTTATGTCTAAGAATAATTTCATGTTAATGTCTATACACATATATATCAGTGAATCAAATCCCTGACAAAGAAAAGTAGTAACCATTCTTTCCACGGCATAATTATGGAAAATAGGAGACAAAATAATCCACCAAGATCTTTAAGACCCTGAACATCATAATATGTCAGCACTGGAAAAGTCTCAGAAATCTTTTATCCAAATTTCATTTTACAGTTGCAGAAACATGTCTTGCTTGACCAAAAGAAAGAAGCATTCAGGAGAGGTGAGGTATCAAGAGGCCTAAGACCGAGGAATGAAAAAGTCTTGAATCTCCCACTTAGACTTCTTGAAGCACTTGAGTGCCCTGAGCTGCCACGTCAGAAATTTGCTAACAGACTGTTGCGCTGGGAGAGCCCCATGCAGACTCGCTATCGACACTCAACCTAGAGCAGTTTCCATCTCTTTCAGGGACCGTCCGTGTAAGGGAAGCTGTGCAGGGCTCTCCAGCTGTCCGCCACTGACCATCACCTCTGTCGATGCCCAGATGGGAAAGGAAAATCCTTCAGCCAAGCCTTGCTCAAACTCTGGACACTTAAAATCATGAAATATTGCCAGGAGTGGTGGCTCACGCCTGTCATCCCAGCACTCGGGAGGCAGAGGCAGGGGGACTGCTGAGTTCCAGGCTTGCCTGGTCTACATAGTGAGCTCAGGGCCAGCCTCAACTACAAAGCAAGACCCTGTCTCAAAAAAAATCATGAAATATAATAGAAATGGTTATCTTTAGGTTGTTTTTAATGGTTTAATAAAGTCAAACTACAGAAAATATGATGAAAATCAGCAAGAACCATAGATAAAATGTATTCAGTGAATCTAAACACCAAGTCAGCTTCAGCACCCATTTAAAACTACATAATCTTTCTTTCCTATTTTGTATCTCCTCTTTTTGTCTTTAAATATATATTCCCACTCCACATTTCTCTCAGAATTTTTCCTTAATGTAATACATTTAAGTTTTAGTGTATTATTTATCATCCATATAATCACTGTAATGTGAAATTTTGCTTCACATCTTATTACTATAATGCTCCAAGTATTTGGAAGGGAAGAAGAAACTTTTTCCTGTTGAACTATCCTTGCAGTTATCATCGGCATTACTGGTAAAAACAAAAAGGTTATAAACTTATACAAGTACTATGAATCATAAAATTAACATTTCACTGTTTCCTTCAATAAAATGAAAGGGCTGTTTCGGTTGAATACTGAGTTAATGTTCTATTTTTGGAGGTAAACTTTGAAAATTCTGCTTCTCACTCATCCATAAAGTGGACTAGGAGGAGCCAGGACAGCCATGACCCCTAGGCCTTTGCATACCTTTTGGGTTATGTCAAATTACCGTGTAATCTGTCATCAAATAGTATTTTTAATGATCTGGAAGCTGATAACTCCTCTAAAATCATAAAGAATCCAAAACCACTTGACTTGCAAAAGCATTTGTTAACCCATCATTGAAGTTTTTCATTTGCCTTTTCAATTTCTGGGAAAACTTCCAAAAGTACTTTACCAGGATTTATCAAATAACTATTAATTGTATCCATTATTTTTTCACTTAGAGCACCCTGGGTCACCCAGCGTGTTCAGAAAGAATTGAGAAAATCAAAATACTAGTTTTATTACCAATACTATTTTTAATAAAGTATTTTATGTTTCAAATATGTTTATCAAAACCCTGAAAATATAGCTCTTGCTTGTTTTACTTAATGAAAATATCTACCCTCTAGCCAGTCAGCTAGCTCAGGATGAACTTTCTTTCAGTAAAAAACCTGATTTCATTTTATAATTAAAAATTGCTTTGTGCCAGGCATGGTGGCTCACACCTATAATCCCAGCACTCGGGAGGCAGAAACAGAAGGATTGCTGAGTTCGAGGCTTGCCTGGGCTCCATAGTGAGCTCAGGGCCAGCCTCAACTACAAAGCAAGACCCTGTCTCAAAAAAAAAAAAAAAGTTTTGAGGGCCAGAGATTTAGCTCAGTGGTTCCAGTGCCTGCCTGGCTAGCATAAGGTCTCTAGTTCAATCCCCAGTAACCACATACATCAACACCATGCATGGTGACTCATACCCACCAGCATTCAGTACCACATACCACAGTGCTGGGTATAGTGGCTCAAGCCTGTAATCCCAGCACTCGGGAGGCAGAGGCAGGAGGATTGCTGTGAGACCCTGTCTCAAAAACAAAAATAGTTGTTTTGAAATATGTTTCAAGAAATGCTAAAAACCACTGGTAAGTAATTATGAGGATCATACTCTATGGGAAAATGCTAAAAACTGTCAACATTAAAATAATGTAGCTCTAAAATAGAATTTGATTTATTGGCATGTTATAAAGTCAAAATAAAACAAGTTGCTGGTTTAAGTCACTTCAAAGGGTTGAAATCAATGCGGCCGGAGAAGGGAGAAACAGCCTTTAAAAGAGCTGGAAAGTAAGATGTTCGGGTTACTGCAAAGCCAACCAGTCCACAGAAAGTAGTGGCAAATTCCTGACACTCAGTAAGATGAAATGGTATAACAAATGCCCTTCAATGAAATTGGGGATATTTTTCTCCCACCTGTGGTGAAAGTAATACCACAATTAACCTATCATAGCTGCTTGCCCCTAGTGAGTGTATTGTTCAAAGTCTTCATGGGTGATGAGCAACTAAAATACACTGACAACCTCTCCAGGCCGTAGCCAAGACTGTATCTGACACCCAATTTTGTTGTCTCAGCTGCAGGTGAGTGTCTGAGGCCTTTGGCAACCTTGTGGATGGAATGAATCTTGAAGCAAATGCATGAAGTTCCAGGCCTTGTGATTGAGCACTGGCCTATTGTAGCTTTCTGTGAATGTAGGGGAAGGATGTGATAATACTGTGTGTCCACTGCACTAAATCTTTGGGGCTTTCCAGTTACGATTAGGAAAAACAGTAGATATTGACGACCCCTCTCATGATTGCTGAGAGCTGAGCTGGAAACCTTCCTTCCTATATTCTGCCAGGAGACCTTCCTGGCTGAAACGAGCAGGGCAAGAGTCGTTCTGTGCTACTTTGTGTGCTAGTGGGTTGGTTAGTTAGTTGGCTTTTGTTTAAAGAAATGAGAAAGGAGGCATATTAACGTTTTGGAAACCTATTTCTCATCCAGCAAGTGCATTTGGGTTACCTTTTCCATGCCATTTAATCTCACTGCAGCCGCTATTTACCTGTGTTGGACCACACAGTTGAACAAACTCTTGAGTGCCAAACAGGACAGGAAGTGAATTTTGAGCTTTAGTTTCAGAGCATCCTTGGCATGCATTAATGACCAATATGCTCACCTCCAGATACAAAGCTATATTTTCTGATCCGTTTTATTTTAATGAAGGTGGTATTTTTTTTAAAATAACTGGTTAAATGAATAGAGGAGTGCAACATTAAGTTTGCCCATCTTAGTGACAGGCAAGCCCCTTCCACTGCACAGAAACCCACAGCTTCACAGATTTATTTGTGGCATGGCACGCCCATTAGCTGATAGCCCCTGGCCCTAAGTCCCACAGCACAGAACCCTGTAAGCAGCAGGTTCCCATTAGTAGATTAAACATCCCCTGCTCCTCAGCCACCCCTCACTAACTTGATCTTGGTCTTTCCCTGTCCTCCTAGGAACCTTCTCTGAGCATAAATGTTGCCCATCACTCATCTAGGGCCTGAATCTAGATGTAACATGATTTCAGGCAGACTAGTGCAGGGTAAAGCTAATTTCGAATTCCACCCTTATTGTAAGCACTGTTTGACTGTTTATGTCTTTTTTATGTTGTTGAGTGTAGAAGAAGATTGTTCTTTTGTGTAAGAGCATGCATAGCTCCTTAGTACTAAAAGAGTGTTTCCAAAAGTGCATTTCCTAAAGTCAGCCAGCTTCCCAGAATAAGTAAATATTTACTTTAACTTAAAAATAGCGATTCTGCAAGTATAGAATGTACTACTTAACAATCTATGCCAGGAACTATTCAAATCACTACAGATACATGTACCAGAAATTCACAATCCAAATTTTTTGCCTATGGAAACAGGCAGGACAGGAAATACTATAATGCATAAGAACCTTCTAGAAGAACCTTCTGCAGAATGGCACATCACAGAAGTTCTGAAGTAAAGAAGAAAATTTCATTTATATGAAGACACTGCAAACATAGGGTCCTGCTACAGATCCTAGCAATCCAAGGAATAGCATTTGAGTCATTAGTTTAGGAAACACATGATTTCAACACGGAACATAATTTAGGCTGTCTTCATCCAGTTCCTTCCTAATGTCACTACTGTCCCATATGGACTTTATGACTTAAAAAGAAGTTAAAGATCAGCCAAATATTATTATGAGCATGGCAAGCTCATCTGAAGCTGGGAGGACCCCGGGGCACAGTGGCTGAGAGGGAAGAAAGAAGGCAGGAAAGAAGCAGGCTGCCAGGAAGAGAGGTCAATAGGGTGGTAAACCCTAATAAATGAGCAGCTGATCCAGCTCAGCTCCCAGGATGGGTATTGATGACGCAGGTGTCCAGACCTTCCAGTGAGGTCAGGACAGTCCCAGACACAAGCACACTAGATTGGACAATCCACCTTGAGCGAGGTCAGAATGAGGACAAGGCATAATGCACTATACCTTAGGCTTGGGTTAAAGGCCCCAAAGAGTTACTGGCAGCCACAGGGAGCTTTTCCCAGGATTCTGGGACCCACGGCATCAAGGACTCTGACCCCTTTGCTTCCTGGTACAAAGGTGCTGAGCTCCCAACCCAGCTACCTCACAAATCCCAGTTTAACACCTCCATTTCAGCCCTTGCCATTGAACCTGGCACAACCAGGCAAGTGGACATCAAAGTGGCCTGTAGAACCACAGCTGCCCTCTGTACTCCTGCTCAGAAATTCTTTGAGTTCATTTCCACCTACTTACTATTTTTCCCCATCACTCTTTCAGTTTCTTCACCCATTTTAGCCTCCACGTTCCACTGGTCCTCTGGGGTTCGATGGCTGTTTGGGGTATGAGCCCCAAACCTCAGACTCCCCCTCCACGTGACTATCAGCACTGGGTTGGCAGCTTGAGATGCCTGCCTCAGTGCCCCAGCATCCTGGCACTCCAGCACTCAGCCTTTGATCCTTCCTTCCGTTTGTCCCAAATCCTCAGGACAGGGAAGGTGGCATGTGAGAATCTTTCTGTGCTCGGGAGAGAGAAGCAGCCTGGGACCAGGCACACTAAACATGGTTGCAAGCCCTGTGGGACCCAGGAACTTGCCCTGCGGCAGGTGACTCAGGCCAGCAAATGAGTCAATGGCAAAGGCTTGAGGCGTATGCAAAATAATCCATACAAAGAATGATTGGAAACTCTAGGTCCAGCAGAGGGTGAGTTTGGAAAACTATGTGTTATTTATGGGGGACTTTCATTTGGTGGTGGGAAAGGAATGACAAATATGTAACACAGTACTTCTAACTATAAATAGCATGTAAATACCTTTCATGATGAAGACCTTATGTACTGCGAGGCTTTTAAAATAGCAAAGGGCAAGGAGGGAATAACATGTGTTTTAACCCATACTACGCGCTGTGGTTCTGGCCCTTGTCTTCGCCCTTCCTTTCACTCTCTTCCTGGGGAGAGTTTCTCACTGCGTTGATCAGGGAAATGGGCTGAGAGAGGTTAAGAAACTTAACCAAGGTCTCACAGGGAAACACAATTTGAAAGTACACACCTCTGGCTCTAGAATCCCCCATCTTTCCAGAATCAAGCATTAACCTGCCTCAAAACAAGAGCTGAACAGTGTATCCTTTCTAGATTCTTCTCCGCAGACAGGACTCCTACAATTCACGTATTTCCTGCAGGTGCCTAAGTCTTTCAAGGTGGTAAGACCTTTGTGTGTACTGTAAGTAGTAATTCAGCAGAGAAGATTCAAAGTAGAGAGTACAGTTCTGAATGTATAATTGGGGGACGCCAGGCTTTGCCATGCCTGGCTGTGTGGCCTTGGGTAAGTCTTTTCCCCCTCTGGATCCACTGTGCCTATCTGGAAGATGCAGAGTTGGGTTAGATGCTCAGGAAGCCTTGTCAAGGTCTGGCATTCCGGTCTCACAGAGGCCAGGGTTGCCTTCAGGGGTCTGAAGAGGATGTCTCCCAAGAAAGCTCACATCAGCAGCGTCCCCAGCCTGGCTCCACCCTCTGCCCTCCCTCCACAGGAGACCACAGCAGTGGCCTCTGTGTCCCAGCCTGCACTGACCTGCACCTCCCGGGTCAGGGCCAGCTCCAGCAGCTGGCCGAAGTGCTGGCCCAGCATGCTCAGGGTCTCACTCACGCAGGCCTTCATCGACTTCAGGACATGCTCTTTCTCCACCTGGAGGCACCTGGGGAAAGAAACCGAGGTGGGCTCTGGGCAGGAGCATGCAGTCATCCCTGAACCATGGCTGATGGGCCTGCTCCGGGCCTGGTATGTGGGAAGAAGGGGCCAGTAAGGGAGCAGAGGAATGTTCTACAGCCAGCTCATTCATCTCCTGCTCCCTGAGCTGTGGAGGTACCAGCTGGAGATGGAGATTCACGGCCCTTGTCACTAGGAAGCAAGGCCAGGAAAGGCGACAGACCCATGAGGGTGTGACAGACCCATGCCCTGGGGCTCCCCCTTGGACAGTGTGTCCTCATTGCAGCCAGTGGTGGGTGTCAGGACGGAGACGCAGGGCGCGTAGCTGTGAGGTACTAGAGTGCCGGGACTGCTCTTGTCGCCCTGAAGCTGTGACGCAAAGCCCGGGGCCCTTGGAAACTGTCTTCCCACCAAGTTCAGGCAGCATCCTCTGGATGTTTTTCCCACTGGAAGAACATGGGGAATCAGGCTCAGGTTCACCCCCATGGCCTGCAAATTGTTCCATTCAGAAAGGCCAAAGCCCCACAGAGCCCCCGGTGCCACTAAGACCTGGGTTTGTCCTCTAGGGACAGGACTGGCAAGGGTGAGGGAAAGTACAGATATACGTCCAGGAGTATGTGCACGTGAACTTGAGTGTGTGTGCACACATCCGATTGTGAATGTACATATGTTTATATGTGTGAAATACAGAGAAGAAGGTATGAGTGTGTTCCTGTGATGGAGTGAGTGTGTGTTTACATATCCGTATGTGAGCAAGTGAGTGTTTGTGAACATGTGTGTCAGTGTGCATGTGTGTAAGGGTGTGTGTGTCAGCTTTCACCTTGCTTTGACACTTGCCTGGACTTTGAGGAGCACAGGGGTTTTCTGAAGCTGAGAACCTGCTCCTTGTTACCTCCTCCCTGAATATTCTCTTTTCTTCCCACTCAAAGGTCTTTCCTCTGCCTTTTGGCTCATTCCTAGGGGGCAAAAATGGAGCAGAAAATCTAAAGGGAATTTTTTGAGCCTTCTTATAAAAGTGAAGTAAGGAAATGCCTGGAGCGCCACAGGCCACCCTGTCTCACTCCCGGTCCTTCTGGTCACAGGCCTGGGCCAGCCCTGGGACCCAGGCTCCAGATTTACCTCTCTGTGACTGCAGAGAGCTCTGAACATTTCTCCATTAGCAGCTTCTCAACCTGTAGGAAAATAGATCAGTTCAATAACCATCAGCTCAGGACTGGCTGTTGTGCTGCGCACTGTGGGGCCTAAAAATGGAGCATCACATAGTCCCACTAGGGGAGCAGAAACTGAGCCTCGACACTGCCATGTGGGTGGCGAAAGAGATCAGCTGCTTTGGGAGCACAAGGAAAGAAAACAGACCGACCGGGTGTGGCAGGGACTTAGGAAGCTAGAAGCAGGAAGGGTCGGTCTGGCATGAGCGTCGGTACCTCATCCATCCTGCGCCTTCGCACAGCGCTGCTCACCTCAAGGGCTGGGCAGGTTAAATGAGAGCTGTGTAAGCAGCATTCAGCACAGTGCCTGAGCCCCCCAGACACTCAATAAGCTTGTTACTATCCGCCCCCCCCCCCTTTTGTTGGAAAGGAGGAAAGCCTTGCGGCCAGGCAAGGTTCCCACTCCACACGTCCCCGCTGGAGGGCGCCCGCTCAGCCCCACCCGGGACCGCTGACCTGGCCCATTTCCTGTGACCGGCTCCTGCTGGCCGCGCTGTACTCGCTGACCATGGAGCGCGCGTGGCACGTCAGCCGCACGCTCATGCTGTGCACGCGGGCCCAGCGATCCTGGGCCAGTTTCTGCCCGATCCTCCGCAGCTCCGTGCTGATGACCCAGCCCCGCTTGAGCAGCAGCTGCAGAGGGTCTCCAGGGCCGGGTCCGCCCGCCAGGATGAGATCCCCCTGCGTGTCCTCCTCCAGGCTGATGGGCTTCGCCTGCAGGACGCACATGCACTCGCACTCGGTCATGAGCTTCAGGTCCTCCATCCAGCGCTGGACTGAGTCCACCTGCAGGAGGTGCAGCCTGCGGCCGGGGAACAGTGGCTGATGACTACCAGCGAGCCACCCTGTGCAGAGGCCATAATCCGTCCCGCTCGTTAGGGTATGAACTAAGCGTCTTTTTGACCCATCAGGTACTTATTAGGCATCTTCTTGTGCTCAGCTCCTCCCATCCCCGTGTCTTAAACTCAGCTCCTTTTATCTCCATCTAACAGATAATAAGACTGAGGTACAAAGCTCAGGGAGCAGGAGGCCAGATTTATAAACAACAGGAAAGGAGGTCTGACAGAGTAGTTGATGACCTTTATAATAATGGGAAATGGAAGTAGCCTAAATATAAAATAATAGTTACTTAAGTGAGCTGTGGTACAGCTACATAGTTATACAGTGTGCAGTTACTTGAAATAATGCTTTGCAGGAAGTTTATAGAAAACAAAATGCATATTAAGTTTTAAAAAGCAGTATATAAAAATGTAAATGTAGTAAAAAAACTATGCCAATAATGCTGAAAAGCCATATCTAGAAAAAGGGCTTAAAAGGAAAACTTAAAATGTTAAAGATCTTTATGGGTGATGAAAATAAAGCCCATTTCCTCTTCTTCGATTTTTTTCTAATTTGCAAACTTTCTATAAGGAGCGTATGTACTGCTCCTACCCTGGGACAAAATTAACTCTACTTAGTACCTAGCATAAGAACCTAGATTAGATCCTAAGATGATAAATAAAATTCACTCTGGAATTCACTTAATCAAACAAGTCAGTAATATCAAATACTTAATAAGACATTGAACACTTGCTGATAGCCACATATTCAATACCACATAAGAATCAAGCACAGTGGGAAATGCAGAGGTGAAGACAGCAAGCCTCCACTCCTCGGGAGCTTTCAACCTGCCCAAGAGGCGAGACCAAGTGAACACGAGAGCAAAAGACAACGAGAGATTTCACCACCATTCCGCAGCCAGAGAAGATGCACTCGGGTAATCACCGGGGCTAAGCTCAAAGCCCTGCCTTTGGCTCCAGCCGTCTCCCGATGAGTCTTTCTGTGCCTGATCTGCCCAAGCTATTTTTCACTTGTCACTCATTCATTCATTCATTCATTCATTCATTCATTCATTGTACAGATAGGCACTAGGGGCCTGCAGTATACCAAACGATGTTCTCAGACCTGAGCTGCAGTCGCGAACACTTTCCGTATGAGAGTTACCCTCAAGTGAGAAGACAGTCAACTAAAGAAACCATGTATGTATTGGAAATAGGAAGTGATGTAAGTGTTGCTAGGAAGGAAAATAGGAAAGAAGTCTGAGGAAGGCTGAGATTGGAAGGGGGCTGGGCATTGCTGTTCAAAATGAGTGGGTCACAGTAGGCTCATTGAGAAACTGACAATGGGCAGAAAGTTAGAAACAAGGGAAGGAGTTCATGAGAACATCCAGGGG
Organism: Thryonomys swinderianus; assembly: GCA_004025085.1. NCBI lineage: Eukaryota > Metazoa > Chordata > Mammalia > Rodentia > Thryonomyidae > Thryonomys > Thryonomys swinderianus. The sequence goes on along the minus strand of PVIC010015960.1, from coordinate 8,559 downwards.
CAAACTGTTCTAGGGAGAGAGAAGAGCAAGTGAGAAGGCCCTGGGACAGAGTTATCCTGAAGATATGTGAGAAATAATGAGATCAGAGGAGCTGGAAAAGTGTCAGAAGGAATGAGAGATGAGGGAGAGTCTGGGGTGGGTATGGGACCGCGTGTGGAGCTGTGTGGGGAAAAGCAAAGCCTTGGCTTTCACTGAGTTTATATAACAAACAAGAGGTATTAACAGAGCCAAGCCCATGGAGCAAAGATATCAAGTAGGTTAAAATGACAAAGTCATACTCCAATTGTCTAAGACTGTCTTCGTGTGGATAGTTGTTTAATGAAAAGGGACAGCCTTCTGAAGGAAGGCAACTGTTTGACTCTGATGTTGCTCTGCAGCTTTTAACCATAATGCTTACCATGTTTAACTATGGATTCTTAACTTGTGAGTTCTCATGGAAAATTGCTTTTCAAATTGTTAAAAATAAGAAGTTCAAGAACGGCGTTGCTCTGTATGAAAACAGCAACACCACTAATTATATATACATTGTTAGGGTTTCATTCCTCATTGTTTGTTTCATAAGTATAATCACAACACACACAAACACATCTTGCTATTTATTTTCATACTTAACATAGAAATCATTTCAAGTTATACAGTGAACCTTAAAATATTTTAATCTCTAAAGTTATTCTGTCATACATATATCACAATTTTTTTTTTTTTT
>PVIC010015959.1:0-34583 GCA_004025085.1 Thryonomys swinderianus | reverse complement strand
ATCAACACCGCATACCACAATGCCAGACGTGGTGGCTCACGCCTGTCATCCCAGCACGCGGGAGGCAGAGACAGGAGGATTGCTGAGTTCGCAGCGGCTTGCCTGGGCACCATAGTGAGCTCAGGGCCAGCCTGAACTACAAAGTGAGACCCTGTCTCAAAAGCAAAAAAAAAAGAATTGAATGCATTCATGTTCTATTATTCTTGGAAGATAACCATTACATGTTGTTTGTAGGAATATAAAGTAGAACCATTTTGATATTATACAGATGTCTCCAAAAAAATAAATAAAAGTAGTAGTTTACATTTGATCCAGGCAAACTACACCATATGTATTTTGAATGGGTTTAAAATTATATCTTACTGATACATGCATGCCTATGCTCAAAGCATTGTGTGCATGGGTATTCACAGCAGCTAAGTTCTAAAAATAATTATATCTAAGCTCTGGTAAGAGCCTCTATCCATCATATCATGGTTAGAGAGGTGGAATGGACTTAACATGGTGGTGCCTTGTTATGATCCCAGCACTCTGGTAAGCTGAGACAGCAGGATGACAACAGGAAGTTCACTATTAGCAAATTACTGAGCAATAAGAAACTTTCTGTTGGCCAGAGATTTAGCTCAGTGGTTACAGTGCCTTTCCAGCAAGAGCAAGGTCCCCGGTTTGATCCCCAGTAATCACAACAATACTGTGATGACTCATGCCCACCAGCAGTCAGTACTACACACCACAGTGTCGGGTGTGGTGGCTCACTGTTGTAATCCCAGCACTCATGAGACAGAGGCAGGAGGATAGCTGAGTTCAAGGCTTGCCTGGGCTGCATAGTGAGCTCAGGGCCAGCCTGAATTACAAAGCGAGATCCTGTCTCAAAAAAAGAAAAAAAACAAAGAAACTTTCTGAAAGTAAGAAAAAACGAAAAGCTGGAACTGTAATTCAGCGCTAAGACCTTTGTCTAATTCTCAGCCTTAAAAAGCACTCTATATTCATTCGTAAAGAATGTCATGTCTTGGATATGAGGGAGATTTAGCTGTCACATGTTACCCCATTGGTCGCCAGTGTGGATTTGGTTCATCTGGCTCTCTAGGAGGGTCTGCAGTCTGAACTACAAAGCAAGACTCTATCTGAAAAAAAAGAGTGTATGATGACTGGCTGTACTCCCTTGGTAGACCCTCAAACAAGGCTCTCAAGAACATCGTATCTTTTTAGTATATGTGCTGCCGAAGCGAGCACAAGAACATCGTATCTTTGAAATGTAATTCTATCTCATGTTAAATGGAAACAGATACAGAAAATGAATTATCTCATTTTTTCTTTTAAATGAGAAACCAAAATATAAAATTGGTAGTAAAATTAAGGAAAAGTAATATGGAACATAAAAGCTGAGTTGTTGGAGATGGGAAAGATGACCAGAGTAAGAAGAGAAGGGAGGAATGGTGGGAGGAAAGATGTTAAAATTGATCAATATGTGATATACATATGTATCAATGACCTAAAGAAAACTATATGTATTGCAAACATATATCTTTTGGTGCTTTTAGAGGTCTCCTCCAGGGCATTCAACCCATGCATACTCAAAAATTTCTTAGCAGGTATCAAGACAGAACTTATCCTGATAAATTACTGATATGGAGCTTTTTATTGGTGATTGATTCTTTTTTCTTTTTGTTTTTACAGAAATGAAGAGATACCAAAATGCTATCAATGTAAAGCTTGGAATCAACATGAAAAAATAATTGTTTGGTCTCCAGCTACTAATCTGGTCATACAACAAGCTTCTTTAACATCAGATGAATGCTTTGTTTGTTGGAAGTCCTTGGTTGGGCATTTATCATTAAATGTGCCCCTCTCACCTGACAATGGACTCAAGTCACATGAATTTTGGGGCTTTGATAACAAACTGAGTAAATGTAATATACATGAAAGAACCTACAGTGATTTTGAGTTCTTTCAGAAGAATGGAAGGACAAAGACTGGAGAGAAGCCCTATGACCAATGTGAGAAAACCTATTCTGAACTTGGTGAAAGAATTCACAGTGGAGAGAAATCCTTTGTAGGAAATAAAAGTGTGAATGCCTCCAGCACTGCCAGTGGTATTCAAATCCATGGAAGAGTTCACACTGGGGAGAAACCATATGTATGCAAACAATGTGGGAAAACCTTCAATACCCAGTATTGTTGTAAAACTCATGAAAGTTTTCATACTGAAGAGAAACCTTACGTTTGTAAGCAGTGTGGGAAAGCATTCCGCACACGCAGCCACTGCCAAATACATGGAAGAATTCACACTGGGGAGAAGCCTTATGTATGTAAACAATGTGGGAAAGCATTCAGCAGACACAGTCATTGTCAAAGACATGAAAGAATTCACACAGGGGAGAAACCCTATGCATGCAGGCAGTGTGGGAAAGCATTCCGCACACACACACACTGTAAAAGTCATGAAAGAATTCACACAGGAGAGAAACCCTATGCATGTAAGCATTGTGGTAGAGCATTCAGCAGACACAGTCAGTGTCAAAGCCATGAGAGGATTCACACTGGAGTGAAACCCTATGTATGTAAGCAATGTGGGAAAGCCTTCAGCACACATAGTACCTGTAAAAGTCATGAAAGAATTCACACTGGGGAGAAACCCTATGCATGTAAGCAATGTGGAAAAGCATTTACTAGTCATATTTATTACCGAATACACCAAAGAACTCACACAGATGAGAAACCCTATATATGTAAACAATGTGGTAAAGCATTCATTACACACAAATACTGTCAAAGACATGAAAAAACTCACACTGGAGAGAAACCCTATGTATGTAAACAATGTGGAAAAGGATTTGTTGATAAGTCTGCACTTCGTAAACATAAAAAAACTCACACTGGTGAGAAGCCATATGTATGTAAGCAGTGTGGAAAAGCTTTCAGTTTACACAGTAGCTGTCAAAGCCATGAAAGAATTCATACTGGAGAGAAGCCCTATATATGTAAGCAATGTGGGAAAGCATTTCGCACAAACAGTCACTGCCAAAGACATGAAAGAACTCATACTGGGGAGAAACCTTATGTATGTAAACAATGTGGGAAAGCATTCACCACACATGATTATTGTCAAATACATGAAAGAAATCACAGTGGGGAGAAACCTTATGTGTGCAAGCAATGTGGGAAGGCATTTCTTACATATCAGTATCGTCAAATACATGCAAGAACTCACACTGGGGAAAAGCCTTATGTGTGCAAGCAATGTGGAAAAGCATTCACTACAAAGAGTGCTTATAACAATCATGAGAAAAGGCACACAGGGGAGAAACCTTTTGTGTGCAAGGAATGTGGAAAAACATTCACTAGAAAGAGTTCTTACAGACTACATGAAAAAAGTCACACAGGGGAGAAACCTTATGTGTGCAAGCAGTGCGGGAAGGCCTTCACCACACAAAAATATTGTCAAATACATGAAAGGATTCACACAGGTGAGAAACGCTATGTGTGTAAACAGTGTGGAAAAAGATTTGCTAGTGAGTCTTCCATTTATAGACATAGGAGATTTCACACTGGGGAGGAACCTTATGTATATAAGCAATGTGGGGAAAGCAGTCAATGAACACAATTTTTATCAACTATATGAGAGAAGTGACACTGGGGAGAAACCCAAATAATGTAAGTCTTGAAAATCCTCAGAAAACTCATGTAGTGGAGACCCGCACAAATTAAATGAATTTGATACCAATATTTCTCCATAAAATATACTCCCAGGTGGAGATATCCTAGAATATGTCCCTTACATGTTTTTCAGTAAATCATTTGTAAATATCTAAACTATGTATTTGCAGTATACTATAAAAATATTGACAATATATTTTTGTGTAAGCCATAGTCTTTGAACTTAATCTATAATATCTACTAATTAAGGTGAACTGGATTTCTCACTTCAAAGTAAGGTCAATGTTTATGTAGTTTGATTTTATTTGTTTTTACTATTGGGAAATATAGCCTACTAAAAAGTAAATTTTATTTATTTATTTATTTATTTTTTGGAGACAGGGTCTTGCTTTGTATTTCAGGCTGGCCCTGAGCTCACTATGTAGCCCAGGCAAGCCTGGAACTCAACAATCCTCCTGTCTCTGCCTCCTGAGTGCTGGGATGTTTTATTATTTTTTAATTGATGGGATTTCCCATTAGCTTAGATTTTAATTTTCTTGGTGTGTGTGTGTGTGTGTGTGTGTGTGTGTATATAAAACTAAAAAAAAATAAACTTGAATTTGATGTTATATATGTATATACATATTTAGATACAGGTTATTGTATGTTTTGAAAAAATTTCATGCAATTTGTAAATCAGCAAATATTTTGTCTTTCACATCAAGATACCTGCATACATCCCAAAATAATCCTATCAAGTACATAATATTCCTATTTTATTTTCACGTTGGAGTCAACCTGATTAACATAAAATTTTGTTTTCTTCATCATGGTTATGACTTTTTTTTTTTTTTTTTTTTGGTGCTAGGGTTTGAACTTGGGACCTTGCAAAGAGACAGGCACCAGAACCACTGAACTAAATACCCAAGTGCTTTCTAATTTTGTGTTAAATTTACCATCACTTATATGAAAAAAATAACACAGCTGTGAGTTTGTGATTTTGATGGATCAGACAGACCATGATGTAAGAGTATCAGCGAATTGTATTAATGCATGAGTTAGTGCTTACTGGAGAGACAAGCTTTAAGGCAAGATATTGAAATACATAAGAACAACATTTCCTTAAAATGGCTGCCCACATGATCAGAGTTGGAAGAGTACCAAAGGTCTGTTTGTGCACAGGATAATTTTTTTAAAATCCAGTTGAAGATATAGAGCCTACTGTTGTGTCTCTTGCAAGTCTATATCAGCATACCAAAGGGTCATTGACTGGAGACTGACTGGCCTGAGATCAAGGCTGCAGAATCTGCATTAGAAGATATAGAGTGTTGGAAGCCAGGAGATGTCTTACAAGATGGCAGTAAATACCATAGCTTCTACAAAAAGAGAGGCAAGCCTTAATTTTTTTTGTCTCTTTTATAACATTCCGGTAACAATCCTCAGTAAGGGGTCTTTCATAACTTTGCTGGGCAAATGTAGTTGGGCATTGCACACTGAAGTTGACATAGTTACCTATCAAAAATCCTCTTGGGGGGCTGAAGATTTAGCTCAGTGGTTCTAGTGCCTACCTCGCAAGCTCAAGGTCCTGATCCTCGGTAACCACATACAGTGCTGGGTGTGGTGACTCATGCCCACCAGCAGTCAATACCACATATCACAGTGCCAGGGGTAGTGGCTCACGCCTGTCATCCCAGCACTCAGGAGGCAGAGGCAGGAGTATTGCTGAGTTCGAGGCTTGCCTGGGCTACATAGTGAGCTCAAGGCCAACCTGAACTACAAAGCAAGACCCTGTCTCAAAAAAAAAAAAAAATCCTCATGGATTTACCTGACATATTGTAGCTAAGCTGCATAGAAATGGAAACATGAATTCCCTCACCAGCATAGAAAAGAATTGTTTGTGTGATGTTTATTCCCAACATTTTTAAATTTGAATATAGGTTTAACAAGATTTAACCAATATTCAATCTTTCAACATATCTTCATTCCTGAAGGTTCTACACCTTTTGACATTTTGCCTGGATTGGATTGTCATAGTTTGCGATTGACTTTTTTCTGGTAGTGTGCACACGCACGTGGTGGTGGGGTCTCAAATAGGTTTTTTTAAATTAAAATCTAACAGTTATTCTACATATACAAAATATAGAGTGCTAACAATTGTTTAAAACTGATAGTTTGAGAAAGGATCACAAATATGAGCCTTCATCATTTCAAACAAGATTTCAGGATGAATAATGAGGCTTGGTTTGATAATTACCTTCATGAAATGTCTAATAGCTGATCCTCATAGGAATCCATTGTGGTATAATCTGCACCTGGAAGTACAATCTGCAGCTGCATAAACATAATTGGTTATATTGGTATGTTTTATGATACATTATGATCACATTCAGCATTGAGAATTTGAACCTGTATGTGGTGCATATTGATTCTCATTTTTCCCATACCCCTGCTGTCCCTACAACTCCTACATTCACACATGAGTTTTGTTCCCTTTTCTTTTTTCTTTTTTGACACAGGGTCTCACTTTGTAGTTCAGGCTGGCCCTGAGCTCACTAGCCCAGGCAATCCTTGAACTCAGCAATCGTTCTGCCTCTGCCTCCCGAGTGCTGGGATTACAGGCATGAGGCACCACGCCCAGCACTGTGGTATGTGGTATGTGGTATCGATTGCTGGTGGGTGTGAGTCACCACTCCCAGCATTGTATGTGGTTACCAGGATCCAACTCAGGGCCTTGCGCTTGCAAGGCAGGCGCTGGAACTACTGAGCTAAATCTCTGGCCCTGTTTCCTTTTCTTTAGCCATCAATTTTTTTTCTCTTCTCCTACCTCCCCTTTCCCTTATTCCTTTGTAATTTTTTTCCTATTTCACCATACTTGATATACATTTTGGAACTCACACTTCCATTGATTTTAATAGTATATGATAATACTAGAAGGTGCCCTATGTGATCTGTATTCTAAGCATATTATTTTCTCTCCTGTGGAGTAATTTAATTTTCCCTTGACAGTGGAGGTCATTCATGCCTTTCACCACTGTAACTCCCTTTTTAGCTTGTTTCCTCAGTCATGAAGAGATCAAAATGACCAGGAGGAAGTCCTGGCATTCATTTCAATGGTATCATGTTATGCTTCCTGGTACAAGCCTTCCCACTAAGACTTCTAAGTCAGCAGAAGATATGATTGAGTACAAGTTACCAAAATTTTTCTAGTAGGTAACTATGGGTAATGGTGTGTGGTACTACTCTTAGTTTCACCCCTCATTCCTGCACCCATTCTTTTAGACTTTAGAAGAACATTGCCCCATTCCTGCAAGCTATTGCAACCTACCTAACTGGTGCTGCCATTGTGTCTTCAAAAGATTATTCCACTTTTCTGTCAACCGGAAGTTGCTTGGTGGTGAGGAACATGATAAAACCAGTGAATTCTGTGAGGAGCCCATCACCTCATTTCTTTGTCTGTCGTATATGTTCCTTGGGGTCAGAGCTAATGCTGTGCAGAATTCAATGATAGTGAATAAGGCATTATGTAAATCCATGTCTGGGAGTTTGGCTGCAGCATTACATGCAGGAAAGGCAAATCTATTTGCAGAATAAATATTTTTGCCAGTAAGGACAAAACACATTCCATGATGGAAGTAGTCCAATACAATCAACTTGTCACCAGCTCAAAGGCTGATCATCCTAGGGAATGATGCCTAGTAAGGAATCAGTATTGGTGTCTGGTACTCACATATTGGGCATTTAGCAGTGTCTGTAGCTAAATGAGCCTTGGTGAGTTGGAGTTCATGTCAATTATTTTGTTTTAGTGACAAGAAAAGTAACTAAGACATAATTTGGTATCAAGAGTTGAGAAAAATGCAGTCAAACTTTGTGCAAAAGAATAGCACATATTTTTCTTAATATTAATTCCCCTGAGTCTAGATTTGTACCATGAATCAATCCCAGCATCACACATTTTTAAATCTAGCTGCCTCTGAAAAAGGCCCACTTATGATCCCAAGATGCATTTGAGGGACATCTAAACACAAAGCTATAACACTAATCCATTAAAACATCATATTGTTCATGGAGTTCTGGGAAAATGGTGGACTGGTAAGCATCAGAGAAACAACTTCTCTGATATTTGGTATCCAGAAACTGAAATATAGCATTGTGAGGAAGAGGAGGGAAATTTTTCCTTGAGAAGTTGACCCGGTAAGGATGTGCAGTGAGAATTAGAGCCCACATGGAGAGTGGAGGTGCAGAAGGAGGATGTAGCAAGAATCATTTTCTCCCTAAATCTTGGTTCGTGGCATGCAAGGGGTGGCTGTGAACCAGGACAGGAATTGTGACTAATGGTGATCTAGAGGCCTTCACAGAAAAATGCACCAGTGGAATGGATCAATGGTTGCTGGAGATAGCAGTGGCTGGTGAGTAATATGTGTTCAGGTGGTCCAAAGAAAAGGCAATTGATCCACAGTCATTTTGGAAAGAGGCTATATAAAGGCAAAACTCAGAGAACCCTCATGTTGGTTTCATCTAGCAGATGCAAATGTCAGGGTGAGTCACAGGTGACTTCAAGCTGAGAAAGAGCTGAGTTCAAGCCAGAGGGAACCAAGTTCAGGCTAGCAGGAGTCACTCAGGGCATTGTGGGCTGAAAAACTCAGGTTCCATCCTCAAACTAGAAGCATCTTGGACTTCAGTAAGACTGAAGGCTCAAGTTTTCTAGGATTATCCACCATAATTCTGCTGTCTTAATAGAATCAATCAATATGGATCTGGGCTCTGTCCCCTACTTCTGTTCACCAGTGATAGCAGAGATACATTGAAGTGGACCTTTGTTTTCCTGCTCTTCTTTGCTTATGTTTTAAATTTTCTTTTCTATTTTTCTCTTGTTCTTTTATATGAATGAATGAGAACATTTGTAGTTTTTGTTGTTATCTTGGTCTGTTTTTGTTTGTTTCTTCTTTCTTGCTTTCCTGTCTTCACCAGTTCCATAAACTTATATTGTCTTCCAGCCTTGACTCTTGTCCCTTTCTCTTCCTTTTATTTCCTTATTTTCTCCTAATCCCTTTGGACTTTTCTCCTCTGAGAGTAAAATAGCAGTGTTGAAGGGATATTTACTGTGTACAATTTTCTGATTTGTTTTAGATTTTGCTATTTCTCACGTTTAAAAATGTCAAATCAATATTTACCAGTTTGTAATTTTCTAGCATGTGTTTGATGCCATTATTACTGATTGTAGTACTTTTTCTAATCAGTTATTCTTACTCGTATGCCAAAGTTGAAATTTTCTGAAAGTCATAAACCATAGTTTAGGCCAGTGACAAAGAAGAAGGGACTAGGTCAAATAGGCAGCAATTTATCATTTCCAATAAATTGAAGCAGTAGGAACTTGCAACAGACTCAAAAACTGAAATCCAGCTACATCTGGAAGACATATCTGAGAAGTCATTTCCTAGGAGTTCTCAATATTAGCAATGAAGATCCCAATCATAAATAATTTTAAGCATAAATTGGCCATTACAGTTAAAAAGAGAGAAGACATTGAAGCAAGATGCAGCTCTAGATTCCAGCTCCTCAAAGGAAAACTCAGGGGCAAATGAGGTGGAATAGTTCAGTTGCCACCCACATGACTCTGATGTGGTAACCATAGAAATAATAGAGCAAATTAATAATCAGAGATAATGAGCACAATGAAGGACATGATTAGTCAATCTAGGGAAGATACTGATTATAGAGTAGATTAAGAAAATGATGGAAACTATGAATGCCAATATAGTAAAGAAGCAGAATCCATGAAAAAAAAATCAAATAGATTTCCATAAAATTAAAATGTCTATTGGTAATATAGACAGAAGGAACCAACGTGAGGATAGAATATCAGGTTTAGAAAGCAGGATTGTGGCTAGCAATTTTGAAATGACAGATTTCTTTAAAATAACACTTCTCAGAGGCAGAAGTCAAAGTAGCTAAGAAGCATAGGAAGAAATGCTCAACATCACTGGTCATTTGAGAGATGCAAATGAAAACAACACTGAGATTTCATCTCCACAAAGAATGGCTGCGATTACAAAATCAACCAACAATAAATGCTGGCGAGGCTGTGGAGAGAAAGGAACCCTTCTCCACTGTTGGTGGGATTGCAGACTTGTGCAACCATTGTGGAGTTCAATGGAAATTTCTCAGAAAACTAGGACTAGGGGTCCCATTTGACCCTGCTATCACCCTGCTAGGAATATACCCAAAAGAATTTTAAATATCACATTGGGAAGACAGATGTACACCCTTATTCATAGCAGCTCAGTTCATGATGGCTCAATCTTGGAAACAACCCAAATGTCCATCAACTGTAGAGTGGATAAAGATGTGGTTTTTTTTTTAATAAAATGGAGTATTATTCTGCCATAAAGAATTACAAGATTAATTCATTTATGTGCAAATGGATACACCTGGAGGACACACTAATAAGTGAAATAAATAGATCACAGATAGGCAAATACTGGGTCGTTTCTTTGATATGAGCACCTGTAGATGCAAATGAGATCAAGAAAGTATGACAGTTTTTGTAGAATGGGAAGTTTCCAAGGGAAATTTGGTATGGGAATGTAATGAGGGGAAGGAATAAATATGATTCTGAAAGAAAATAAAGAGCATGTTTATAGGGGGTGGGGAGGTGTGGGTGGGTAGGGATATGGATAAAAATGAGAATTAACTTGTGTTGTATATTGGTACAAATTCCCCGATGTTATGTGAGATTGTGAGATGTATATAAATTGTACCAATAAAGAATAAAAAATAACAAGGGACCACAAAAAATCAATCAAACAACTTCAAGGTGACACAAAAAAGAACAACATAAGATTGATCAGAGTCAATAGAAAAGCAAGTGACAAGGAAAAAATCTGTTCACAGAACTATTGGCTGAAAACTTCCCAAGCATGTAAGAAGGGGTTTAACATACACATAAGTGAACATAACATACACATACATAAGTGAACATACACATAACTCCAACTAGTTGTAACCAAAATAAATATACACAAAGGTATATAGAGGTCAAGATTCCAGAAAATCAGCACAGTAACAGAATATTAAGAGTTGTTAGAAACAAATCTACACAGGAAAGCCTATCAGAATCATAGAAGACTTCTCAACACAGACTTTTAAGTGAAAGAGTGCTTGGAGTGAAGTATTTCAAGTCCTAAAAGAAAACAACCTCCAACCCAGATTGCTGTACTCCACAAAACTTTCAGATTCTTCAATGGCTCAAATGCAGAGAACCAGAGAATGCACATGATGACGTCCAGCTTCCTCAAAGACTTGATCCATCAGAAACTGCAATTGAAAGTACTGCCATGTACATTAGCAAAAAGCACTAATTCCTTCAACATAGACTCTAATCAAAGTTCAAAGAGTAAAAACCAGAATAAAATTGACTTTAATACTATGCCTCATTCAAAATTATCTTGTAGACAGGCTCCAGATTGTAACAATCACATTACAAACCTTGCTCTTATCTTATTTAAACAACTGCATGCTCAGAAATCTATCTTCTTCGTTCAGGGCTGCTAAATAAACACTGTGTAACTCACTGACTGGCATCTAGGGAAGGAACTCTGAAGTTAAAAGGAGTGTCCAGAATGCACCAAATTTAGCAGGACAGGTTTTCAAATGCAGCTGCCTCTGTTTTCAGCAAAGGCCTTCCTTGTTCATCTCAGAGTCCATTGGGGGCCATGACTTTGTGACTGTGCTTAATGGCTGAGGGTAACATGCTGCCCTTTTGCATGGTCCTTTGGCAGAGATGGACCACTGCAGTTCCATTAATAACTTGGCACCACATAACTCGCTCTTCATGTTGCACAGGGGCAACCCACTGTCCTATGGTCAGAGGGGTGCTCTCTGATTCCACAGATCAACAAGGCTCCCCAGGTATGGTCATGATGCTGGCTAAATGTTGGGGTGAATATGTCCCAGGGACTCCAACAAACAGATAAACAAAAACTCCCTTATACTCATTTGTTCTTAATGACTAAGATTAGTAAAAGACAGAAAAGTATGTTGAATTGTTTAGAAACTAAAATTAAATAAATAAAAAAACAAGCAGCTCTCGGGAAAAATGACTGTCTTATTCCTGGGTTAACAAAGGCATCTGAACTTTAAGTTCAAGCTATGCAGGGTGACCACTTATATAGAAAGAGCTCTCTGGAAGCCACTTACTCCTATCAAAGCAAGAAATGCAGCCACGGTATCTCAAGTTAATATTTTAAGTCAAGTAAAAGGCATCCCGATGACAAAACTAAGTTCAGAAAGAAATATTCCTCTAATTACTAATTTCACCTTTGACAACATTATTTATCTTCGATACAGAGGATAAAACAGAAAAGCTGTGTTTTTCATTCTGTTCCAGGTCTGGCAGGTCTTATCACACAAAAGCTTCCTTCCCCTGTGTCTCCCACTCTTTTCATTTTGTCAATGACATTCCCTATATCAGGCAATAAGGACGAATACACTTACTTCTCTTGTCAGTTTGGTTTTGTCAGTTCTAAATACGGGGTTTCCCTTTGCCATTTTCAAGGTCTCTTTCAACCTAGGTCACAGTTAGTGCTTGAATCACAAGCCCACACCATGAAGATGCTGGAAGTTGGTCCTCAACAAGCTCTGTGGAAGATGTATCATCTTCTTCAGGGCACACAATGGAGTACACCTTTCACTTCACTTTTGAGAGAGACTGCATCATCTACAAGTCCTTTTTGACAAAAATATTAATAATGTCCTGATCTCCTCAGGGATGAGAACATTTTGGAATTTGAACTGACATGACTTTAGCTTATCAAAATTATTTGACTTAGCGATGCACAACAGTAAATCCCATTGTTTTTTGTGATTTTATAATGTGGAATAGTAAGAAATTTAAGAATATTTTAATTATGTTTACCATGATAAAGTGTGCCAGTAAGAAAATACAGAATTTTTTAATGCTTATATTATGGAGTTGATGTTCTTTTCCAGTATCTGACATATTATTTCTTTATTTTTAATTATTTCTTTATTTTTAATCAAAACTTCTTTAAAATGATAAAATTCAATGAAATAATAATATATATGACAAAGAACAAGTAAATAAATTTATAACAACAAAAGCAACAGAAAAATATTCAGAAAGATATTCTAGAAATACATAAGTGAGACTATACTTTCCCATGAACATCAATAGAAATAATCCACCAACAATAGCAAACAAACCAAGGGGGAAAGACAGGGAATCGCTAACCAAAAATAATATGACAAGTCAATACATATCACTAAAAAGAAAATATTATGACAAGGATACATCAATAAATATCTACAGAGTGTTAAAAACAACAGAATACACATTCTTTTCAGCAGCACATAGGACTGTCTCCAAAATAGACCATATATGGTTAAGGAAATAAAAAGAACTGAAATTATTCTATACATATTATCAACCACAGTGTAATAAAATTGGAAATCAATGGTGAAAGTAAAGAAACTTCATAAACACCTGAAATTAAATAACATCCTCCTGAGCAACCAGTGGGTCACAGATAATATGAAAGAAGTTAGACAGTTTTTTTTTTTTTTTTTGAGATAGGGTCCGCTTTGTAGTTCAGGCTGGCCCTGAGCTCACTATGGTGCCCAGGCAAGCCGCCGCGAACTCAGCAATCCTCCTGTCTCTGCCTCCCGAGTGCTGGGATGACAGGCGTGAGCCACCACATCCGGCATTGTGTTATGCGGTGTTGACTGTTGGTGGGCATGTCTCCACGCCCAGCATTCTATGTGGTTACCGGGGATCAAACTCAGGACCTTGCACTTGCGAGGCAGGTGCCAGAACCACTGAGCTAACCCTCTGGCTCTAGACAGTTTTTATATAAATGATAATGCCAATACAACATACCTGAATTTATGGAATGCTATGTCTTATGAGTATAATTTATAGTAGTGAATGCCTATATCAGAAAAATAGTGAGCTTAGATAAATAACTTAATATTGAAGCTCACAAGATAAAGCAAGTTAAATTCAAAGCATGTATGAAGAAAGAAATTATAAAGATCAAAGAAGAAATTAATAGAATTGAGACTAAGAAAACAATACAAAGAATCAAAGAATAGGAGAGTTGGTTCTTTGAAAGATTAAATGAAAATAAGGAATTTAGAGAAGATATAATGCCATTATTCCTCAAACTCTTTCATGAAAGTGAAAAGGAAACAGTGCATTCAAACTTATTCCTAGAATCAAGCATTACACTGATACAAAGACCAGAGAGGGACCTGACCAAAAAAGATAACTACAGGTGAATCACCTGTATGAACAATGAAGGAAAAATCCTCAATAAGATACTGGCAAACAACCCAACAAGTCATGAAGAATATTTTATACTATGATCAAGTAAGATTCTTCTCAGGCTGCACAGATGGTTCAACATACAGAAATAAATAAATATAATACACCACATCAACAAAACCAACTAAAACAACATGGTCATTATTAATAGATGCAGAAAAAACAACAGATGAAGAAAAAACATTTGACAAAGTCTAATAACTATTCATGACAAAAATAAAACTTACGGTGTCAGGGATTTAATTCAATGGTTCCAGTGCCTGCCTAGAAAGTGCAAGGTCCCTGGTTCAATTCCTGGTAACCACAAACAACAATACCAGGCATGGTGACACATTCCCACCAGCAGTGAGTACCACATACCACAATGCTGGGCATGGTGGCTCACGCCTGTAATCCCAGCACTTAGAAGGCAGAGGCAGGGGGATTGCTGAGTTCCAGGCTTGCCTGGGCTACATAATGAGCTCATGGCCAGCCTGAACTACAAAGCAAAATCTTGTTTCAAGAAAAAAAATAAAAAAACTTTGGCCAGCGATTTAGCTTAGTGGTTCCTGCGCTTGCCTAACAAGTGCAAGGTTCCTAGTTTGATCCTGGGTAACCACATACAACAATAGCAGGCATGGTGACTCACACCCACCAGCAATCAGTACCACATACCATAATGCTGGGTGTGGTGGTTCACACTTGTCATCCTAGCACTTGGGAGGCAGAGGCAGGAGGATTGCTGAGTCCCAGGATTGCCTGGGCTACATAATGAGCTCAGGGCAAGCCTGAACTACAAAGTGAGACCTGGTCTCAAAATAACTAACTAAATAAAACTTAATAATTTGAATAAAAATTGTTTATCTCAATGTGATAAAAGGCATTTGTGACAAACCAACAGAAAATATGATACTAAATGGTCAAAAATTGAAAGTTTTCATTTTAAAGTCAGGAACAAGACAAGGTTGCCCACTATAAACAATCCTATTCAATAAACTATTACAACAATTAGACAAGAACAATAAATAAAAGGAATAATGATAAAAAAGGAAGAAGTTAAGTTTTCATTACTTGTAAAGAGCATGATACTATGCATAGAAAATCTCCAAAATTCCACCAAAAGACACCTAGATTTAATAATCAAATTCAGAGGAAGACAAAAAATGGCAGAGTGGCAATGGCTAGCTTCTCCAAGATAAAGTGCCTAAAGTCTGGAAATCAGTAACATGGAGACAAGAAATTTAAAAAATTAAATAAACATGTAGAGGGCCGGAGATTTAGCTCAGTGGTTCTAGCACCTGCCTTGCAAGCGCAAGGTCCTGAGTTTGATCCCTGGTAACCACATACCACAATGCCAGGCGTGGTGACTCATGCACACCAGCAATCAGCACTCACATACCACAGTACCAGGTGTGGTGGCTCCCACATGTAATCCCAGCACTCGGGAGGCAGAGGCAGGAGGATTGCTGTGTTTGAGGCTTGCCTGGGCTACATTATGAGCTTAGGGCCAGCCTGAACTTCAAAGCGAGACCCTGTCTCAAAAAAAAAAAAAAAAACCCACATAGAGGGCAAATGAGAACCATGAAAGAACTAACAGAAGAATATAGGACACTATTTTGGATTAACAGGACACTATTTCAGTGAATGGGCTAGAACATAAAACAGCCCTGCAACTGTGGACAAAAACAAACAAATTATCCTAGCCAGTGGTACTATAAGAACACTCCACTATAGCCAGAGTGGGAAAGTAATTAAAACTGTGGAACAATGGAGCCCATCTAAGGCCCAAAAGAAACCAACTGTGCACCAACCTGGGAGTAGCCTTGGACTGGCTCCATCTGAGGGCACCACAGCAGCTGGAGAGTAGCATGGAGATGGTCATGGTGGGAAGATAAAGAGACATCTAGAAGGCTGCTGGCTGGGAAAGAGCCTGAGCTCTTACCTCAGGAAGCTTGAAAATCTTATGCTCAGTGTTGATTTTACTGAAGATGTGGCAGATCTGCACAGTGCTCACTCTTGGACACTAACACAGCATTGTGGATACCAGAGGGATTTTTTTATTTTGTTTTGTTTTTGAGACAGGGTCTCGCTTTGTAGTTCAGGCTGGTTCTGAGCTCACTATGTAGCCCAGGCAAGCCTCGAACTCAGCAATCCTCCTGTCTCTGCCTCCCGAGTGCTGGGATTACATGCGTGAGCCACCACTCCCGGAACTGTGGTATGTGGTATTGATGGCTGGTGAGCGTGAGTCTCCACGCCCAACATTGTATGTGGTCACTGGGGATTGAACTCAGGACCTTGCACTTGCGAGGCAGGTGCCGGAACCACTGAGCTAACCCTCTGGCCCACCAGAAGGATTTTTGCATGTTTATTATTTTTCTTTTTCCTTGTTTACTTGATTTATTTTGCTTTTTCTGTCTGGTTGTTTTTTCAGGTTGTTTAGATTTTATACATTTAACCTTGTGCTGTTCCACTCATCTTTTTTCTCTTGTTCTTCAATTGTCTCTCTGGGTTTTATGATCTGTTTACATGAGTGACCAGTGTCTCTTGTTTTTCTGGTTCCCTTCAATATTCTTTTTCTTCAACCTTCATGCTGTATCTCCTGCCCTCTCCTCAAGTTTCTCAAGGTCTAAGTGTTCATTCTTTTCCCTCCAGTCTTGCTTCTACTACATTTCTCTTCACTTATTTTCTTATTTTGCCCCTATACCTCTTAAATTTCCTCTCATAGGCCAAATTCACTATATTAAAGAGCAGTTCATTGCATACAAGTTCCTGGTTTATACTGGGTTTTGTTATGCAACAGCAGAGTTTGCTCATATGATTAAAGGTATGAAACTAATAGTCATGATCACTATTTGTTAGTTGCTAGTCTGTATTAGATGCTATGTTAGCCAGGACAGAATATTTGTAATCAGTTGCTCTTCCTTCCTATGATAACACTATGATTGTCCAGGGTCATGGTAATTACCATAGCCCTGTACCAAAGGACTGAATGTTGAGCTAAACAGCAACCTCTCAACTTAAATAGATTGAGAAGGTAGGATCTTGGCATTGAAAAAAGACTACCTGGAAGACATCTCTCAGCAACTGAAACTTCCTAAAGAACCCTCAATATTAGTGATAAAGGTATCTTCCACAAGAAATCTATAAGCACCAATTTAGAAAATCAAATAGAAATGACAAGATGTAGAAGCAAAATGTAACCTTGGACATTCAGCCCACCAAGGACAAGTCCAAGAGACAATGAGAGAGGAAATTAGAAGTTACCTGCCTGAGTTATCTGAAATGATACAAGTAGAAAAAAATAGATGGATAAGGCATACAGAAAATAATGCTTCAGATAAAAAAGAAATATCACCGGGCGTGGTGGCTCACACCTGTAATCCCAGCACTTGGGAGGCAGAGACAGGTGGATTGCTGAGTTCGAGGCTTGCCTGTGCTACATAGTGAGCTCAGGGCCAGCCTGAACTACAAAGCGAGACCCTGTCTCAAAAAAAAAAAAAAAGAAATATCAATCAAAATGAATGACATGCTCAATGAATCTAGTGTAGGAACATGCAAAAATAGAGGAGCTTAGAAAATTATGGATACTTTGAAAACTCAACAAAGGAAAGAAAGGAATCCACAAAGCAGATTTAAAACAGATACTCAGGAGATTAAAAACTCCACTGAAAGTATGCACCATTGTTTAAATCCAAATCACAAATTTCAGATCTAGGAGACAAGATTGCAGTTACTGACTAGGAAATGAAAGATCTTAGCAATAGCAAGAAGCTGTGAAAATACATTCAACAATAATAATATGATGCAAAGAAGAACAATGTAAGATGGACCAGATTCAATGAAAGAACAGGAGATAGTGAAAATACCATTTAAAAATATAATGGTAGGGCTGGAGGGTTAGCTCAGTGGTTCCAGCACTTGCCTCACAAGTGCAAAGTCCTGAGTTTGATCCCCGGTAACCACATACAATGCTGAGCGTGGAGACTCACGCCCACCAGCAATCAATACCACATACCACAGTGCCAGGCGTGGTGGCTCACACAGAGACAGGATCACTGAGTTCGAGGCTTGCCTGGGCTACATAGTGAGCTCAGAGGCAGCCTGAACTACAAAGCAAGACACTGTCTCAAAAAAATTATATTTTTATAATATATATATTTTTTATAATATATATGGGAAAACTTAAAGAAAGAATTTGATGTACAAATAAGTGAGGCACACAGAATTCCAAATACCCATGACCAAAATAAATCTACATGAAGTCACATAATGATCAAGATTCAAGAAATTCAGCACAAGAACAGAACATGAAAAACTTCTGGAAAACTTCACAAGTACAAAACTTCCAAGTTTTGCATTCCAAGAAATTCTAAGGAATATCTTAGGAAAAAACAATGAATGTCACAAACTGCTGAGACCCAGCAGAATGAACTCTTTGAGCAAGGCAAGAAACTGAATGGAAAGGGGGGAAAGTGAAGAATAAAAGAGCCAAGAACAGGAAAACATTGTGACAGGGCTAATTGGTCTATATCAGTCATAACTATTAATGTCAATGGCCTCAGTGTGCCAATTAAAAGACACAGACTGGGGCTGGGGATTTAGCTATGTGGTTCCAGCACCTGCCTAGCAAGTGCAAAGTCCCTGGTTTGATCCCTGCTAACCACATACCACAATTCTGGGCATGGTGACTCATGCCCATCAGCAATCAGTACCACATACCACAATGCCAGGTGTGGTGGCTCATGGCTGTAATCCCGGCACTTGGCAGGCAGAGGCAGGAGGATTGCTGAATTCAAGGCTTGCCTGGGCTACATAGTCAGCTCATGACCAGCCTGAACTACAAAGTGAGACCCTGTCTTAAAAAAAAAGAATTTAAAAAGACATAGACTTGCAGAAAGAATTAGGAAGTAATATCCTGCAATATGCTGTATAGAAGAAAGACACCTAAATCAGAAAGAAATCCACAGACTGAAAGGATGGAAAACAATTCTCCATGCCACAGGAAACCACAGAAAAGCAGGAATGGCTATCCTATTTGCAGACAAAGTAGATTTCAAACCAGAATTGATTAAGAGAGGCAAAGAAGGACATTATATCCTCATGCAGGAAATAATCCAAGAGGAAGAGATGACAAATATTTATGCACCAAATTCTAGTGCACTTAACTATATAAAACAAATATTAAAAGATATGAAAACCCAGATAAGAACTAATACAAGAATAGTAGGGGACTTCAATACCCCAC
The DNA here is from genome assembly GCA_004025085.1 of Thryonomys swinderianus. NCBI lineage: Eukaryota > Metazoa > Chordata > Mammalia > Rodentia > Thryonomyidae > Thryonomys > Thryonomys swinderianus. The sequence continues at coordinate 15,381 of PVIC010015959.1, read as the reverse complement.
TGCCACAAATAGATCAACTGGACAAAAAAAAAAAAACAATGAAATACTTGAACTAAACCAAACTTTTGAACAAATGGCCTTAATAGATGTCAACAGAGTATTTCACGGTACAAAGTCAGAATATACATTCTTCTCAGCTGTTCACAGGTCATTCTCCAAAGCAGACAGACCACATGTTAGTTTATAGTGTTTTCATAAATGCAAAGGAATTGAGGTATCCCTTGTATACTGTCAGACCAGAGTGCCTTGAGCTCAACAGCAAGACCAGAGTTGCCTTGGAGCTCAACAGCAAGAAAAATTCCAAGATCCTCACAAACACATGGAAACTGAACAACACTCTCCTGAACAATCAATGGGTCATAGAACAAATTAAAGAAATGAAACAGTTTCTACAGTTCAGTGACAATCCCAGTACAACATACAGGAATCTATGGGACACAATGAAAGCAGCTCTACAGGGGAAATTCATAGCAGTGAACACCCACACCAGGAAAACGGAGTGAGTTCAAATAAATAACCTAATACTCAATCTCAAACCACTAGAAAAAGAAGAGCAAGACAAATCCAAAGCTCATACTGGGGAGGAAATTATAGGATCAGACCAGAAATTAATGCAATGGAGACTAAAAGAACTGTACCAAAAAAAAAAAAAAACTCAATGAATCAAAGAGTTAGTTCTTCAAAAGGATAAACAAAATTGACAAACTCTTAGCCAACCTTATCAAACATGGGAAGGAAAAGGCTCAAATCTATACTAGGGCATTTTACTCATATTTTACTCACCTTCCTCTAAGTCAAAACTTGTTAATTTTTGTTATTCCCACAAGCACAGGCAATTGTTCCCATTAATAATATCCAAAAATGAAAAAGTCATTTTCCCAACAGAGGCGACCAAATCCTTCCTGACATTTCAGGGAAGCAGCAATCCTTTCACTACTTCCCCACCACGTAGGCATATCGACGGCTGCTCTATTGTGTGCTTCTCTGTGTGAGAACCCATCAGTCTCCCACAAATCTATGTCCTGAAATTCAAAATAAACTCTTCCACCCCGATCAAAGACCAGAGCCAGTGACTACCTGGAAAGTAATGAACTCACCTGGTTCTGGATGTCTAGCTGCAGCCCCTCCCATCCTCAGACCTGTAGCCACTCTCGCCACTTGTTCAGATCGTTAGAGTCTGTATACATCCTGTTATTCTCTCTCTCCTTATTGTTATTGATTCTATTATTATCTACATTCTGGTAGCCTGATTATTATTTAATTTGGAGAGGGGGAGGAACAGGAATGAAACAAATGGAAGTATCTATGTATATGTATCAGCTCCCCAAGAGAGACATAATCATTATGTACTTCAAAGATATACTATTAAAAATAAAAAATTTAAATTAAATAATTCTTAACAAATTGCAATATACTTGATTCAGTGTTCTCTTTATGAAACGGTATGGAGAAAAGCAGATTTTCAGAGAACATTGGCTACAGATCAGTCAGTACATTATAATGTAGTGAGTACATTATACTCAAGAATAGGGACCAGTCACAGGTGTGGCACAACAGGGCAGAGTAGCTGATATCTTGTGGCAGGACAGATGGTGGTTCACATTCACAAAAGCTTTGCCAATGACATTGGGCAGCTCTGCCTCCCTGGTGTAATGGTCACTTACAGAGTTACTGGCCCTTGATTATGCCCTATTTACTCCCTAACTGGTAATTTCTGTGGGGGCTGGATCCATCAGTGCCTAGAGAAGGAAACTGAATATACTGGCTGGACAATAGGCATCGAGGTGTACCTGATAATATTGCCAGTAACATATCTAAGAACCACGAACCAATTTTCCCGGCAGCTTGATTCAGTGACCACAAAGGATATTACCATATACTATTGTGCAAGAGCTACTGTGAGCAAATATCAGTATTTTCCCATGCACAAAAGTTTCTACAGGGGTACTGAGGACCTTAGGGACAGCAGGGTGTTCTCAGGACAAAGCAAAGACTGATGCATCAGTCCAGAACGGGGTTCTGGTGATAGTTGAGAAACCTCTGGACCAGCAGAGGGCCCTGGGGAGGGAAAGGCCCAAGGAAAGGCTCAAGGGATAGGGGTAGAACAGGATGCTGGGGAGATGGCTTCTTGATAGTTTTGAGGTTTTTCTGTTTTAGCATTATATAAACTGAGGAGAACCCCTAAAGCACCCACTTCAGTTCACATATAAAGTATCTAAGGCCCAAACTGCAAAGTATGTAACATGTTTTGTTGGTGTCCAACTAGAACACACAAAAAAATTTATGTATACACACATCATATATATATATATATATATATTTATTTATTTATTTATTTATTTATTTATTTATTTATTTATTCTTCCCTACTTGAAATTTAATGGAAAGGCAATTATGGTTTATACATACTGTGAAGAAAACTGGGTTTTAAGAACTTTGATGCTTTGGATTATCTAATAATCATGATCATCACCATCAACAAAAATTTTGTTACTAAGAGGAAAGATGGTCTTATGCAGGGATAAATGTTACAGCTTAGAAAATTGTGTAATATGAGAAGAAACAGGAAGAATGATTTGTAAAACTCTAAGAATTTATGCATATTGCATCATAACCTATCTTGACCACAAGAATGATCCTATGAATATTTAACAAGTTGTATATTGGGTCAAAATGTATTTCATCCATAATTAAAATTCTGAAAAATATATAGTTATTATGGGAAAATTAAGTCAGAAATAAATAATTAAATCACGGCACTTGCGTCCTCCCGGCTTACCTTTAGATGTTAGGTCTCCAGGGAGTCCCCGGGTACTGGGCTAGGGTCTAGAAACACCAGGGGGCGCTAGGGGCGCTGTGGACTAACGACCCAAGAAGTCACACCAGCAGGGTCCTGGCAGCCAAGTCCCTGAAGGACTCTCCTCCTCACTGTCCCCTTTCTCACTCAGCCCCTCCCCTCCCCCCTTCCTTCCCTTCTCCCCTCTCCAACCCCCGCCTTTCCTCTGCTCTCCAATCCTCTCCCAATCAAAAGCAGAGCTCCATGAAGGGCCATCTTTGACTTTCTTCTTCTCACTTGCCCCTCTACATGTCTTTTGCACAAGCATCAAGTACAATCAGTTCCCAGGAAGCAAATGTGGATGGATGGATGGATGCATGAATGGATGAATGGATGGATGGATGGATGGATGGATGGATGGATGGATGGATGGATAATGAGTGTATGGGTGAGCTGGTGGATGAAAGAACAGATAAACAATTGGTGTCCTAGAATGTGAGTCCGAAGAGCCCAGGATTCCTCCACTTAGGTCTCAAAGGCCCCAAATAAATGAGCTTTGCTCCCACCTGTTTCCCACAATTTTTTCAACAAGAAAATGCTCCTGAGATGTGAACAGGGCCTTTGGTGATTCAGCTGGGAGTGAAGCAGTGTTTGCAGTTCTAATGGAAGAAGACCACTGTGGTCACTGCCCCTCCCATTACCAAAAATCAAGCTTCATGGAACGATTGGTAGTGAGGTGGCAAGGAAAAGCCAAGCACATCTTCCCGTGGATGTGCAGCTTTTGGGAACTCTGTCTCCTCGGGGTTCTACAAGGGGGAAGGAGCACATGAGGCTTAATACCCATGAAAGTACAGGCCGTGGAAACCCTTCTGTGCCCCACCCGATGGGCATGCCTTGGTCCAGCCCTCGTCTTGTCTGATCTTTTCGGATTCTTCATAATGACACGGGTCCACTGAAAATCCCCAGGATGAATCAGGCCCTTTATATTACAGTATAGTACTAGAAGAAATTGCAACTATTAATACCACTACATTATAAATCATTTTTGTAAATGCCTAAGAAACAGCAAACGTGTTCAGCTGTCCCTTTCCATTTCTGCACTTCCCTCTCATTACCCCAATTAATGGGAGCACAAATCTACTTCTGCCTTTATGGACTTACCATTTCTGGGGCATTTTCTTAAGCTTCAAAGAAGAGGGACTGACCATCTGCATTGAAACTTTAGCAAGGTTTCAGGATTTTTTTTTTTCATTTTGGACCATTCTGCATGGTTGAGATAAAAACTACAGGAACGTATACTGCTCAGGATAAGAAAAGTTGGAGCCCTCAGAGATGATAATTAGACTATGAAATTTCCTAGCTATTGTAAAAATAGTTGATTTGTTTCTGAAAGTAACAAAATGAATTACTCATCTGAATTTAATCAATGGGTACTTAACTAAGAGTGTTGAAACTGCAAATTTGGACAAAATTGTGCAAGCTGGATTGTCTATAAAAATTCTTCATGAAAACCACAACTTAGAAATTACCCAAGTTCTATCAGTTCATAAAAGCTAGTCAAAAAGAATTATATCACCACAACAGTTATAGTTCACCCAGGAAAGAAATGGCATGAATATCCTTGATGCTGTAGGAATACACATTAATATACATGTAAATAAGTGGATCCCCTCCTATGTGCTGTGATGATGTATCATATCTTCATGATTTGTATCATTGCATAGAGAAAATAGAGCCACAGCTTCCTGGGACTGTAGTGACATACATTAGACAGTGAATAACAGGAAATAGGCCCAGGTTTTCTTCTGGTGATGAAAACTTGGGTGTCCCTTTCTGTCCAAGAGTTGGAACAAAAAGCAGTTTGTTCACAACTTCACAACCAATAGGACTAGACAGTGGGAAAAATAGTTACAGCACATCAGCTTTCCTGTAGAAAAGGAATGTTTTTTTTACCACATTTTCATAATTTTACATACTTTTAAAGCAGGAAAATTTAATAAAAAGGTGTAATCTATATGTGCATAAAAATCAATTATAAAGATAGATACCAAAATATTATTGCATAATGTTTTCATATACTCTTGAATGATGTCATTTTGACCAGGTTACCCCAGCACACTCACACTGGATGAAGGTTCAGCCCTCTCTGAATTATCCATCCTCAGAACTGGCTATATAGCAGGAGGTCATGCAAAATGTCCATCTGTCTGCTCATTAAAAACCAGACCAACCCTGACTGTGCAGCTCTGCAAAGGAGCCCAGGAGTTTCCACTCAGTGATAAGAATAAACGCAGGCAGTGCTGGCCATGGTGCTCACACTTGTAATTCCAGCACTCAGGAGGCAGAGGCAGAGGCAGAGTCAGAGGCAGAGGCTGAGGCAGAGGCAGAGGCTGAGGCAGAGGCAGAGGCAGAGGCAGAGGCAGAGGCAGAGGCAGAGGCAGAGGCAGAGGCTGAGGCAGGAGGACTGCTGAGTTTGAGGCTCACCTGGGTTACATAGTGAGCTCAGGGCCAGCCTGAACCACAAAGTGAGACCCTGTTTCAAAAAAAAAAAAAAAAAAGAATAAACACAGGCAGCTCACTATGGAGATTGCACTGTGCTGTTTTCCTGTTTGCAATTTTTAAAGGTAAATTATTTTGAGCAAAAAATACTGAATTTGTGATTGGACACAAGAAGACCTATATGACTTATTTTGGAGCAGAGTGTCTCCTTATTTGTAGGTGTCCAGTGTCTGTTGCAGCTGGCGAGGTACGAGAGAAACTTAGTGCAGTGTAGAGCCTCCCTGAGTCTCTCCTGTGCAGCCTTGGAATTCACCTTCAGTGACTACACCATACACTGGCTCTGGCAGGCTCCAGGGAAGGGCCTGGAGTGGATCTGAGTGATCAGTTGCACTGGTGATACCATATACTATGCAGACTTCATGAAGAGCCTATTTATCATCTCCAGAGAGAACACCAAGATCATGCTGTATCTGCAAATGAGCAGCCTGAGGACTGAAGACATGGCTGTGTATTGCTGTGCAAGAACACACTGAGGAGACAACATTGCCAGTCAGACAAACAAGTGTCCCTGGAGGGTTGGTTGAGCTGAGCAGGGTCTCTGTGGTTCACAGAGAACCAGGCAGGGCCCCAGGAGCAGGTAGAGAGAAGGAAGCAGTGTAGTGAGGGCTTCCAATTGGCCTCTGGGTTTCCCTTCTGTATTGACATCCTATGGCCCAAGCAAACATTAAAATATATGAGTTTCTAAATGTTCTCTGTTAAATTTAATTGCACAAGTACATACTGAACTACCGATTTTTTCATTTCCTATATATGAATTTCACTTCATGAGTAAACATGACCTGTACCTATCTGGAAGTAACTTTACAATTTTGTGAGGTTAATTTTCTTTTGAATGTCATAATCTCATGATCTATCATTAGCAAATGAATTTGCTAATTTATTCCCAGTGATAAGTTGTTGTCTCATACAGCAATAAATACTTCAGATTAGGAAATTAACACCTTCACATCCCTTTTCTCAGTTTCTGAGAACATTCAGCTTTGACCTGTCCTTGGCCAACTCAGGAGCCCTGGTTCCCAGCACCATGTGGAGCCCTGAGCTGAAGAGAGAAGGGAAATGTGGCCGCCTGACTGGACTCAGGGCTGTGTCTGGGGCTTCTGTCTCTTTCTACCCAAGGATGATAAGCAGGACTTGGAGCTGTGTTTTTCTTTTAGACATTAGAAATTATGAAATTTATAAAATTCAGAAAAACTTCTCACTCTCAGTATCTTCTGTGTGTGTGTTTGTGTGTGTATCATCCCTTATCTCTAGGCTTGAAACTATATTTACTAGCTACATTTCTATTTCTATATTTTTCTAAAATAATCAACATATCTCCAATATATCTCTATACTTAACTCTTATGGTTATGGTTTTGTGTATAGTAGATGCATAGGAGAAAGAAGAGAATAACTCACACATACAGCTTCTGAAGGCAGAGCAGAGATGATGAACACACACACAGGCCATCCCATAGTGGTAACCACAGACCATACAGTTCCCTCCTCCGGGGAAGGTGAAGGCTCCTCCAGCTCCTCACCTCACTAGGACAAAATCACAAATGATGCATCCTGGGTTTAAGGACTGACATTCCTGTCTCTGGTGTGATGTCCCGAGTGCGTGGTTGTTTTCATCCCACAACATGGACATCTTGCAGAACATGACCTCACCTGAGCTGAAGCCAGATCTTCTCCAGGGAAACTTCTGAATTCCGCCACCTGCAGATCCCTGAAAATTCTAACAGGTCTCATGAATTTTCTTTTGTATACCTCTCTTCTGTTATTCAGTGTACCATAATGATTGTCCAAATGTCATTTTGAATTACGAATCTTAGAATCTGATGCAAGGAAGAATTCAAATTTGGCCACTGAATGAGTTTCTTGCATTTATTTAAACTTATAGTCTCTGAAAACCATGACCCAAGTTTTCAAATCTACAAATGTGGAAAAATTAGCATCAAAACATGTTCACAGAACCCTGAAAGCAATGAGATTGCAGATTGAATGATCCCAAAGAAATGTGGAGAGACAGGAAGACCCAGAGTCACAGGTGAACCCTGCTTCGTGGTGCAGAAGGAGACACAGACACAGTGAGAAAGCGCTGAGGGGGATAATGGTGAGTGGAGGGAAAGGAACACGTTGTACTCCTGCACACAGCCTTATGTTACCTCCAGAAATTCCCGGGGCCTGAAAGTGAAAATTAAAAATTATCACTCAAGACTCTGAAGGGGAAACAGAGGACTGAACACTAAGAAGTGGACACATCCCTGGTAGAGACTGGAGACACTCAGGGAAGATCTTTTTCAGAAAATTATCCCATGTGATGAAAAGTATTCTAATTACAGAACAAACACCCATTCTTCAAGTATGGCATTCACAAGTCAAAGTAGTTTGTAAGAGAAAGAACTGAAAGGAAATTCACTGTGTCCCACAGAGCAGTAGCTGTCAGGAGAAAATGTGGCAAACATGTAGACTTTCCTTGTGATGGTCACAGGAACAGGAATTTATAGAGAACACACAACATCACATTGTCGTACACACCAGTGTGATGAGAGTGGAATAAAGCTGATATAGCTGCATGACCAGGTACAGACTGGAGACACTCAGGGAAGATCTTTTGCAGAAAATTATCACATGTGGAAAAATATCACCAGGGACAAAGACTTAGTGAACCTCTGGACAAAAGACAAGACTGGAAAGAAGACAGGACAGCCTTGTGCAGCCTCCGTCCTCAACACCCACCAGGTCCTGGCCTCTGGACTCAGTTTGAGGGTTTCCTTAAGTTCCACCCACACACATCTTACTGTGGTGACCATCAATCATCTATAGTTGGCTGCAGTATTCCCAGGTGCACTTGGACCTTGAGATTGTCTTTCTTTTGACAAAGACTATAAAATCCAGTGGTGCCCGTGTGGTGCTCACTGTGTAGGTACACAGTCCAGGAGCTGGTGTTGTATTCACGGCCATCTAAGGTTCACACAGTGCCCAGGAGGGAGACCCTATGGCAGCCTCTGTTGCCCAGGGCCAGCGCAGCCATGGTGAGAGTCCTAGAGAGCACAGTGCGCAGTGGTCCCATGCAGTGGGTCTGTCCTGATACCTCAGGCCTCCAGAGCCACCAGCTCAGGAAATCAGCCAGGAACATCTGCAGCCACTCAGCTCACAAGCATGACGGCATATGTTCACTGCATCAGGCAGAGCAAGAAGGGGGGTGAGAATGACAAGGGCCCAATCTATACCTCAACATTGAGGATAGGACATTGGAGTAAAGAACATCATTAAGGATTCTCAACTACAGTGTTAGCCTTGTGCAATTTTTGTTTTTGATTGAGACTTACCCACTTTTGCCTTGTGCGATTTTTGTTTTTGAGACATCCATTTTTGCCTTTAGAATATGGATGTTTACTCTATTTCAGGCCTGTTATGTTATTGTGAAATAAATACATATTTAGTGGTCATTTCTACTTTTTCTGAGAAATATTTATTAAATTCATTTGCTTATTTTTACATGTTGTTGTTTTTTTGTTTTGTTTTGTTTTGAGACAGGGTCTCACTTTGTAGTTCAGGCTGGCCCTGAGCTCACTATGTAGCCCAGGCAAGCCTCAAACTCAGCAATCCTCCTGCCTCTGCCTCCTGAGTGCTGGGATTACAGGCGTTAGCCACCACGCTCGGCACTGTGGTATGTGGTATTGATTGCTGGTGGGCGTGAGTCTCCACGCCCAGCATTGTATGTGGTTACCGGGATCGAACTCAGGACCTTGTGCTTGTGTGGCAGGTGCCAGAACCACTGAGCTAACCCTCTGGCCCCTCAGTATTCTTGATATTAATCCAACATTTCAGGAATAGTTAGGAAAATTATCCACATTCAGTAAGTGAAAAAAATCTGTCACAAAAGCTAAAATATGATGACTTGATTTATATAACAAAACACACATGTAAGTGAACTAAAAGGAAAAATAAAGATAAATAATAAGAAACAAATGAATCTTTTGCAAAAGAAAAAGGACAAAGACATGATGAGGGAGGAAGGAGAGAGGGAAAAGAATTCATGTATCTCACTTGCAGCACAAGAAGCCACCGCTCATGATGACTGTTACCATTATGGGTGGAAACTGTGCTAATAAATATAATAGCTAAAAAGTTTTAGAAATGTCCAGAAGTGGATTAAGATGGGCAAATGGATAATGACAGGTGACAATGAGGGTGCAGTGCCCCATAGTCACGTGAACATGGCTCTGTTCTCCTCAGACAAAGAGCAGAAAACAGTGAAGTGCCACATCTACCATTTCAGGGAGAGACTCGCAGGCTGCTCTGGTGTGTCAGGGCTGATGGCTTCCAGACTAGGAGAACACAGGCCTAGATGAGACAGATAACTTTGACAGGAAATGAGATTCTGTGGGGGTAACTCATCTGTTTATATGAACACCTTTTTATTTATAAATGTTACATGTTTACAAAACAAGCAACATTTATAGGAAAAAGCATGACCTGAGTACATGGAGAAAAAAAAAAGGAAATGAAGAGTTCATTTCTTGACAGAGCACCACCACGTGATGATATTCCCTTGAATGCTCTCACTTGAGGGTTTTAGAAGTGAGTTTCTGTCCCTGGCTCCCCCTGAAGTGTGAGGGCAGGAGAAGAAGAGACCAACAGTTGGTATCAACTAGGCCAGTGCCGTGTCTTTCCCAAGAACAAGTTGCTCTGCAGAAGCTGGTGTCTCACATGGAAAAGAACCCACTCAGCAGGAGAGCACAGGACCAGCACTGCCCTTTGCTACCAAATGTCCTTGGACACTCACAACTGATGCAGACACTGCCTTTTCTGTGTAATCCATCCCCAGATCTGTGTATATACCAGGAGGCCATGCAAATAGGGCTCCCTGTGCTGATGAAAAGCAGCTCAGCCCTGACCCTGTAGCTCTTCACAGGAGCCCAGCTCTGGATGCCCAGCTGTTCCCACTTGCTGATTAGGACTTAATACAGATAAAGAGTGAACACCCATAAAGTCATTGAAAATCACTACTCTATTATTCAAATCTATAAACATGTGGAAAAATTAACGTTGCAGGGTTCATACAGACCCCTGAAAGAAACAAAATTGCAGAATTGAACGATGACAAATAATCTTGGTGAGACAAGAAGATCCAGACTCACAGGTGAGCCCTACTTCCTTGTACAGAAGGAACTGCAGGCACAGAGTGAGGGATTGCTGACAGGAGATGATGGATGACCGGAAGACAGGAGGGGACCGGGGTGAGGTCACAATGCTCCTGGGGCCACGCAGCCCACATGGTACCTCCAGTAGCTCCCTGGATCTTCAGGAGAATTTTCAAAAAGATTATCCAGGGGGCCGGAGGGTTAGCTCAGTGGTTCCGGCACCTGCCTCGCAAGCGCAAGGTCCTGAGTTCAATCCCCGGTAACCACATATAATGCTGGGCGTGGAGACTCACGCCCACCAACAATCAACACCGCATACCACAATCCCGGATGTGGTGGCTCACGCCTGTAATCTCAGCACTCGGGAGGCAGAGACAGGAGGATTGCTGAGTTCGCGGCGGCTTGCCTGGGCACCATAGTGAGCTCAGGGTCAGCCTGAACTACAAAGCAAGACGCTGTCTCAAAAAAAAAAAAAAAAAAAAAAGATCATCTAGGACTCTGACATGTGGAAGCAGGACTTATCAGTGAGAAATGGACACAGGCCTTGCTGCAGACAGTACTTCTGCAGAAAATTATCCTACTTGGAAGAAATGTATGCCAAAAACAGAACAAACGTCATTCTTTAAGAATGAGGTAAAGAAGTCAAAGCATTTGATAGAAGAAAGAAATTGACAAATCCATTGTCTCCCAGAAAAGAGTAGCTGTCCTAGGAAAATGAGCCAAACATTTAGACTTTCTCTATGGTGGTCACAATGTCAGGAAATCAGAGAGAACACAGAATGTCACATGTTCATGAACATCAGTGTAATAGGAGAGAATTAAAAGTTAAGGAGCTGGACCAGAGGATTAGCTCAGTGGTTCCGGCGCCTGCCTTGCAAGTGCAAGGTTCTGAGTTCGATCCCTGGAAAACACATACAATGCTGGGCGTGGAGACTCATGCCCACCACCAATCAATATCACATACCACAGTGCCGAGCATGGTGGCTCATGCCTGTAATCCCAGCACTCGGGAGGCAGAGACAAGAGGATTGCTGAGTTCGAGGCTTGCCTGGGCTACACAGTGAGCTCAGAGCCAGCCCGAACTACAAAGCGAGACCCTGTCTCAAAAAAAAAAAAAAAAGTTAAGGAGCTGCAGATCCAGATCCACTTGAGAGGAGAACTTAGTGAAGGTACAGACAGCAGAGGAGACAGAAGAGAGGACAGGATAGCCCTGTGCAGCCTCTGTCCTCACCACCTACCAGGCCTTACTCAGGGCTCTCTGAAACTCAGGCTCATTTCTCCTTCTCTCCCCAGTGTTCTTTCCAAGATTTGTCCCCTACCCAGGATTTGTGGGATGTCAGTTGTATCCATGTGCCATTCTTTGAATCATACACCCAGAAGACCTCACACATTCCTGCAGGGAACTGGCCTCTCACTTGGGGTTTTAGGGTTGAGTTTGTATCCATGTTTTCCCTGAAGTCAGAGAACAAGAGAAGAGTCCAACAGCTAGCATCAACCAGGCCAACATTGCTCTTCCTAGAGACAAGTTGTTGTGCAGAAGCTGTGCATCTTGCGTGGAAGTGAACCTTACTCAGCAGCCACCTGCTCTCCAAACAAGGTGATCAGGATACCACTTCACCAGGGTCAGTGGGAAATGGTGGCTTCACATTTAACAGTAACTGTGTGGCCTCAAGGCTCAATTTGAATGTTGCCTCAAGTTCTATACACCCCCCCCTTTACTGTGGCACCCACCAGTCACCCACAGGTGAGAACAGAATTCCCTCATTCACCTTGAGCCTTGAGAATATCCCACACTTATATTCATGAAATACTGGAGGTCTTGGGTGCCTTGAGTCTTTGTTGCCCAGGGCAACTCAGATGAAGCCAGATCTGTGTTTTCTCTGGTTTCCTTTCTGGGTCTTTTGTTTTCTTGTCCTACATAGTTTTCCTTGAGGGAAATGGAGACTCACAGTCAGGGTCCCTTTCATATGCTGTATAAGTATTGCATTCCTATAAATTCTGTATGCAGTTTGCACTTGATCCATTTCATGTTGTACATGGAAAGATCCACATTAATATCATTTTATTAAAGCTTAAAGATGCAAACTCTTGGGCCAGAGACTTAGCTTAGTGATTCCAGCATCTGCCTAGCAAGAGCAAAATCCTAAGTTTGATCCCCAGTAACCACATACAATACTGGGCATGTTGACTTATGTCCACCAGCAATCAATACCACATACTACAGTGCTGGGCATGGTGGTTCACTCCTGTAATCCCAGCACTTGGGAAGCAGAAGCAGGATTACTGAGTTCAAGGCCTGCCAGGGGTACGTAGTGAGCTCAAGGCCAGCCTCAACTTCAAAGCAAGACCCTATCGCAAAAAAAAGGTGCTGCGGGCATGGTGGCTCACGCCTGTAATCCCAGCACTTGGGAGGCAGGGACAGGAGGATTGCTGAGTTCGAGGCTTGCCTGGACTACATAGTGAGCTCAGAGCCAGCCTGAACTACAAAGTGAGACCCTGTCTCAAAAAGGAAAAAAAAAAAAGGTGCAAAATCTTATAATAAATGGCAGTTATGAACAGATCATATATTTCTAGTTGTTTATAACAGCATCTCCCTTACAGTTTGTGATAAAAGGGACCCAAATTCTTTCAAGTTATGGTGTTCATTTCATTTTCAGTAGCACAATATAACTCCATTTAGTGTCTGCTGGAACATATTTTAGTGTAATGACAAATGCATTATTATTTGCTAAACTAATAAGGGTAATCATTTGTATAATTAGCATTTTCTTGGTTCTCATCATTCACTAGTAGTATTTTTCCTCAAATGACTTTATGATAAACTGTAGCTGTTTTATATGATAAACTGTAGCTGGATTTATTAGGTGAGACAAGCGAGGGAGGAGCAGTCTAATGAGCACAATATACAGAACCATCAGATGCAACCATAAAGGGTCTGACACGTGTCTTCAGCACAAAATTCTCACTATGGAGCCTGGATTAACCTCTCATCTAAACCACTGATTCTGCAAGTGCTTCAGTGTATCCATTGAATTCACTTCTCACAGCCTTCCATGAGGAATGGTGGATTTGTCAAAATAGCCACTGGGTGGTAAAAATGTGTCAGAACACATGGAGTGATTTAGGAAAGAAGGACAATGTATGTGTAGGAAATATGTGAAGGGGATGTAACTGTACCTTTGCAGTTAAGTTCTACTCTTTTGTGAGCCCAACAGCATAAGGTGAATTAATTAATAAATAAATGGAAATGAGATTTATAGAGGAAGCTGAGCTTGGGCCTGATCCATGCTACTCAAAGTAGCAAAGACAACTGACCAGAACTTGTCACATTTTTATTTATATATCTCCAGTAAGAAAAGACTCAGAGGACAGGGCAGATGAAGACAATAATCCTTGAGGAATTATGTAGATGGAGATTCCAGAGGGGAAGATATGAATCAAATCCTCAGGTCAAGAAACACTATGCCTGGCCTGCAGGCAGGAAAGCTTGGCCTAGTCATAGCCCCAGTTGTACAATAGGATTGTGCCCAACAGGTGTAAACCATGGTTATAGCTGTGGATTGAGTAATAGCAACTTTGGTTTTATTTTTGATAAACCATAACAGCAGGTGTCCCAGAGGAAAGCAGCAGCTTGAATTTGAGGAAAGGAGCCTCACTGTTCATGTCTATCTGTAGGAGACTTGCTGCTCCCTGGAGCAGACTGGGAGGATCTGCTTACATCTTTGCCTAGTCTGCAGCTGACTTCCTTCTGAATCGTGAACATCACATGGACCCATCCTTCAAAGCCATTCTCTGTGGCAGCACCTCTCACCTTTCCTTAATAGGCATTGTCTTGTGTATGTTTCTGAACTGGAGATATGGATTAATATCTCCAGTAGGAATTGGACTCAGATATGTTCTCAGGAGAAACCATAAAGGATACAAAGAAATGAGATCAAGGGCAGGGAAGGGACCAGGGTACTTCTGTAAGTACTTCTACACAGAAGACAGTGTCTGCTTACAAAGGAACTATGGAGGTAAACAGCCTCAGAGTTTCAGCCCTGAGCCAGTGGTCTAGAATTTCAGCAGCCTTTCTTCACTGCAATGGACAAATTCCTGCCAGAGCAGAACACGACCTTCAATTCTCCTGGATGCCAAGGACAGGTATGGAAACTTCTTCAGTCCAAATGCATTTCTTCAACAGTTCTCATGTTGAAAGAGATCATTTCCCTGCAGCTAATGTTGGTCTTGTGGCAGGATAGTTACCTAGAGACATGCAAATGCTTGCCTGGGCTTTACAGAATGTCTTTGTCTGTAAATAGATTTGTTGCTTCAGCTTTCCCTCACTGAATGTAGCTATATCTCAAATGACAGTGAGACTAGCCAATGAGTATGATACTTAAACTGCCAAATGAGCCAATGAATGTGCAGGACCTATATACCAAAACTATATATCATGTTTTTGTAATTCTACCCTCCTGAAAAGGATAACTATCCCAATTTTAGAAGAAAAAGAGGTCAGTTCCTTCAGCACTCGAGAACAGGTTAACCCTCTAGCATTAAATGAAGTTTGCTCTGCCTCCTCAAATCTTTTGCATGCAGTTCTTTCTCTTGGATTTGCCTGAGTCATGACTTAGAGTTTAATTGTTTTATTTAGAATTTGTGTGACACTGTGACCTCAATGTGGGATAAAACAAGCTTTTAAAAATGTTATTTATTTATTTATTTATTTATTTATTTTTTGCTTTTTTTTGGAGACAGGGTCTTGCTTTGTAGTTCAGGCTGGCCCTGAGCTCACTATGGTGCCCAGGCAAGCCGCCGCGAACTCAGCAATCCTCCCGTCTCTGCCTCCCGAGTGCTGGGATTACAGGCGTGAGCCACCACGCCCAGCATTATATGTGGTAACCGGGGATCGAACTCAGGTCCTTACACTTGC
>PVIC010015958.1:0-34618 GCA_004025085.1 Thryonomys swinderianus | reverse complement strand
CTCAGCAATCCTCCTGTCTCTACCTCCCGAGTGCTGGGATTACAGGCGTGAGCCACCACGTCCGGCATTGTGGTATGCGGTGTTGATTGTTGGTGGGCGTGTCCCCACGCCCAGCATTATACGTGGTTACCGGGGATCGAACTCAGGACCTTGCGCTTGCGAGGCAGGCGCCGGAACCACTGAGCTAACCCTCCGGCCCGTGTTTCCACTCCTTTGTCAGACAAACAAAGCCCATTTCCACTTGGGAGCTAATACGTAATAAAGAGCTGATAGGGCATTTCCTCAGATGCATTTCTCAGCGGGAAGAGAAATGCCTGTGACTGAATCTATGGAGCAACCACATAGCTCTCATAGCACACTCACTGCCCTCAACACAAATACTAACTTAAAATTAGTTATAATTAGATGGCAGCACATACCCTAAATCCAAATTTAGAAATATTTTAGGAAAATTATATTATTTTGGTTTTTTAAAACCTAGTATCTTACCTTTTAAAATGTAACATCTTTCCCTTAAAGTAGTAAGAGACTATTTTAAAACTAGATTTAAAATTTCATTTCATAGATGACATATTTATACTAGCTGAAGATCTATGAATGACTGAAAAGATGGTTAAGTACATAAAAAAGCATTAAAGATATTCTTGAATAATCCTAATATTTCTACATCAGATGATTTCCGTGCTGTTTCTCTCTTCCAAAGGTGCTGTCAGTAATTTCCTCCAGATTTTGTTGGAAATTAATGACAGAGTTAAAAATGTAATTTCCATCTTCTAAACTGGTCTGTCTTCCTCCCACCTCGACAGGATGCCTGCTTGCAGAATTTCACAATGGCGAAGAAAGGTGTATTTTAAAGAAATTAGAAAGTGAGGAAATCAAAGGAAGTTGGATGTTGATAATCTCAATAGTTCTTCAAGTCTGCTTATCTCTTACTAAACAGGCAATTCACTCTGAAATTGAGGAAACCTTAATACACTCATCAAAGCCTTTTTACAATTATAGAGGTATTAAAGAAAGTGTCCAACAGTGAGAGGTGAATCTTAAGTAGTTCAAAGATTGCATTTAGATGATGGAGATAAGAGCAATAATACTTAATGCTACTGTAGAGCCTTTATTCCTGGAGGCTCACAGTATTTAACTAAAGGTCAAATGATATAAATCTCTGACATCCACAAAACCGGGTTGCAAACTTTTATTTTAATAACGTTTTGTATTTTTTTCTTCCTTGTCATTATCTTATAGAAGAAACAAATTCAATGTCAGTCTAGGCTATCTAGTATAAATTCTCTTTTAAAAGCAATGAGGGTATTTTTAAGTTGCAGAAAAAGAAATGTCTTACTGTTAGGTTTTAGTTTGAGTATGATTAAATCTATACAAATCTAATCTTGTGACAACACAAAATAGAAAATTTGCAGTTAATAAAGATAAAAATGATAGCAGGATAAAGAACTGACTGAAAGCCAATATTAAAGATACCTCATTAAAGATAGATGCTGATAGTATAAAATAAAAGAGAAATGAAGGGATTGTTTTGAATTTTACCAATGAACTTTTCCTCTATCTTTTTATTGTATGATAGGGTAATTCTATTTGGTAAGAATTTTTAAGTGAAGTAATCCTAAAGAAGCAACACAAAATACTTTTATAATTAAAATAATGAGGTTAAATGTATTCATTAAACATAATTGACTTTCCTTTATATAAGTATGGATATTTTTATTTCATAACCCAATGAACTGCATTTGGCATGGGTAATAGGAAAATTATAATCTACTACACTTAGGCATATATGGAAAACTTTTTTTTTTTTTTTTTTTTGAGATAGGGTCTCGCTTTGTAGTTCAGGCTGGCTCTGAGCTTACTATGTAGCCCAGGCAAGTCTCGAACTCAGCAATCCTCCTATCTCTGTCTCCCGAGTGCTGGGATTACAGGTGTGAGCCCCCACGCCTGGCTATATAGAAAACTTTTATGTTTACTATTATTTACAGGTTTGAAACAATCATGTGGAACAGTCTAAAAAATTACTTCATTCTTACGCATTTTACTAAGTTACATTCATTAAAATTTCGGTTTTGAACAACTATTCTTCACTCTTACTTCAGAGTAATTCAGTAAAATGAGTGTACTTTTAAACATATAAAATGCAAGGCACTCAAAACTTACACTGACAATATTTTTTCTTAATTTTAAGAATACACCCTACCTGAAATCTTCATTTATTAATAATATAGTTTTAATATAATTAAAATCTTATATATAATGTGGATATTATTTATTAAAACATTGTACATTAACTAGAATTTGGTCTTTTAACATCTATTTTAACACTGTAAAATATAAACGATCTTTTTTCTGAGTTAGAAGCTTTTCTTCACCATAAACCACCATCAAAATCATACATATAGAGCTGGGCTTGGTGGCTCAAGCCTGTGATCTCAGCACTTGGGAGGCAGAGGCAGGAGGATTGCTGAGTTTGAGGCTTGCCTGAGCTACCTAGTGAGCTCAGGATCAGCCTGAACTACAAAGTGAGACCCTGTCTCAAAAAAAAAAAAAAAAAAAGCCCTTTCCTTCTGCTAGGGTAGCAGAACAATCTTATCAGCACTTTTTGGCTTTCCACAAATGAGAACAGAATGTGCCAAAGATAAAGACAATAATTTTTTCAGGGTATCAGCCAAACACTAAGCCCCAGGGAATCACGCGGTACAACATCCCTGTATGGATCAGCACATGCAACTTGCATGGGACATGATGAAGGGGAAGAAATGGGCACATCCAGGCGAGCTACAGCTCATTTTATAGCTCCTGGCTACACGCTGTGCTGTTTTAGAATGCGAAAAAGCAATGGATGATGGGAAATAGTAACACCTTTTTAGTACAATAGAATCATAATGAAAGGTGATTAGCATATACTAGGTTGTTGCATAGACTCACAAATTACTTTAAAATTTAAGTTGCACTCACAGATAGATTTATAGGTACATCTGTATGAGTCGTGATCAAAATATATACTGTTTAAAAATATCGATTACAGTAAAAGGCACGTTGTTGTGTATTAACCTCAAAACACTTTCTTTCCCTGCTCTTACTCTTGTTATTTTCTAAAATAGTTCTGGAAAGCTTTTTGTGAACATCACCATGAAATGGGATTGAAAAGAGTATTATGGGAATATTGAAGCCAAGAGCTATCCCAAGAAAATATGAATATATTAACAGACAATAAGGTTTTCCTTTTACATATCCTTCGCTGGATCTGGCACTGTAGAACTTTTAACTCTGCCATAAAGTTGTAATGACCATAAAAATCAAACGTTTTGAATCAACTTACAACACTGAGGTACCCACAACAGCATAACTAAGACATGCAGGAAAGAGGACTTCCAGAACTGTTTCAAAAAATGTCAAGAAGTGTGAGATATGTATGAAGTGAGGGGAGTATTTTGAAGTGGCTTAACAATTGTCTTTTATTATGTAACAGTCTTTGAAATTTAAATATTCACCATCATTTTCAATCACATATTCTATGGAATATTTTATTTTATATGTAATTTAACATATATTAACAATAATGTATTAATGCATATATATGTATTATAATACATAGATATTCAGCAAAATAAAAAAGAATTACAACAGAGCAACAAATATTTTGTCAGAGCATATCTCAAGTAAAACAAAGACACAAAGAAAGAATTTGCCTTGTGTTTAAAAACAACAGCTATAAAAGCAACATGTCACCACATGTCTGAAGACCAGTTTTAAAGTGAAACCACAGAAAATTTGCATGTCAAATAAATGACAGAACATGTACATATAAATCAGCAGCAAAGCATAAAGTACAGAGATTGGGACAATTTTTAAAGTTAGGTAAAGTGATGTTTTTGTAAAATAAAACATGGAAAAGACCATTTATAGAGCAAAAGCAGAGTGATAGAATCACATCATTTTGGAGTCAATAAAGAATAAAAAACAATTTTCAGAATAATGATATAAAAACAACAAGACAAGTGAAAACAAGTTAGTAAATGAGAAGAAAGGTAAGTAGATGTTATACAAATATATGATAAGGTAATCTGTCTGAAATGTTTAAAAAGTTATAAAGTGTTAATGATATATTGAAATATAATATTTATTAAGTATAAGAGAGGTAAACATAGTAGTTTAAATATATTATTCAAAGTAATATGTGTAACATAAATATTGCAATATTTTACTATGGAAATTAATAATAGTATAGACACAGAAACTGACAAAGTTAAAAAAATAGATCTGCATCAACTGTTTAAATTGAAAAATTTAAACTTTAAAAGAAAATGAAATGATCTCTATAAAATTTTTAGAGTACAGACACTACAGTTGATTCAGATTCCTTGTGAACACCTTGTGTTCAAATTTCCTAGACTTTATGAACCTGGAAGTGCTGTTATCATTTTTCTCCCCTCTGGTATCTCCAGAGAAATCTGTTAAGGTGGAACCTCAAAAAAATAATCCCAGAAGACTATCATCATTAAGTATTGGGAAAGAAAAAATTATGTATTTGATCATTTAATGAACTATTTATCCAGAAAAAGGAAAACAGTTTTCTACTTAAAATAGTTACAAAATGAAAAGGTGTTTCTGATGATATTTGGATATGCTTGTCATGTGGTATTTGTGGGCTTTTAAAAGCATGTCATGGATCTATATATGTGTCTGTAAACTTTTATGAAAGCAGTGTTGGGTGCATGAACTAGCCCTTGCTTTTCATGTGAAAGAAGTTGTCACAGACAGAGGGATGTGTATATCTTTCCACTTCCTTTCTTAACTCACTCCTTTATCTTCTGTCCCTTCCCCTAACTTAGGCTCTAATACAAAATAAGATTTTTTTATTTTAAAAATTAAAATTTGAAAAATAATGAGGGTATAGCTCTAAAATTTCCAAATCTACAAGATGGAAATACTCAAAAGATGGGACCCATCACAACTATATGTTGACATTTGTGGCATCCATACTTGCCCACATGATTGCTGTGATCCCTGAAGCTACAGTCATGACCTTCAAAAACACTTGCATTAATTAGGCCTTTCACAAGCTACAAGTGACAATGAAACATGTTATTTTTATTTCATGCCAATAAGACACATGTGGATCAAGAAGGCATGCTTATATTTTCAGGAATTGTTATTTGAGGTCCAAGCTTAGTTATTAGGTTTACTACTAGCAATTTGGATTTTAGGCTCTTATACACACAAGTCCACTCCTGGTTCCAAAGTAAGCAGATAACTGAATCTTGTATTCAAGAGTTGTGCAATAAGATTGGTCGATCCAGTTACTTTAAATATAAAACAACTCTATGTTTAAAACCTCTGAGGGAGAATCTGTTTAATACAAAGTGTGACAAATTATTTGTCTCATTTTCATGTTCCATGATTATCTAATGCTACAGCCACACTATTTAATTCTTGAAATGGGTGTTCTTCCTGACTGCATATGTTCCATGATATATGTATGATTCTTGATTCCTTGCAGTTTTCCAGCTTATGCATCTTTCAATTTCATGTAGACAAACTTCATAAAATTGGATATTATTCCAGATACTTTCCTCCTTTCTTGTCATAACTCAAAGATAATTCTATGTTGTATTCTACTGAATAAGTTAGGGAGCGTGATCTATTCAACTTTGTGTTTTGAGTGAATGGATATTTACTGGTGCCATTTATTTTCATTATGCCTGAAATCTGGGATATTTATTATATATGTTTAAGGTGACAATCAACTATAGTGCTACTAAATTACACACACCTGCAACATCAGCACGCTGGGAGGCTGAGGCAGGAGGATCACGAGTTGAACACTAGGCTGTGGGACTCAGTGAGATGGATGGATGGATAGGTAGATGATGATGATGATGATGATAGATGATAGATAGATAGATAGGTAGATAGATAGATAGATAGATAGATAGATAGAGAGATAGATAGAGAGATAGATAGATAGATATGCAAAGGCCTTGGGTTCAATAACCCAAGAAAATTAGAAAAAGAGAGGGAGAAAAAGGAAGGAATGTAGGAAGTCAGGCAGAAAGAAGGAAGAAAAAAACAAAGAGAAAAAGAAAGAAGGAAGGAAGAAAGAGATGAAAGAAAGAAAGAAAGAAAGAAAGAAAGAAAGAAAGAAAGAAAGAAAGAAAGAAAGAAAGAAAAAGAAAGAAAGGCAGGAAAGAGAAAATGTTTTATTATACCTCTAAGGGAAGTGTATCATATTAACAAAATTTATGACAGAATTTAAAATGATTTGATATAAAAAGAGTAGTCTGAAAAAAAAAGAGTGCATTCTCCAATAAACATTATTAAAATAATTTAAAACTGGAAGTCAACAAAGATTTTAGTATTGTTTTAAAATGCATTTTACTCATTTGTTCTGTATACCTTCTTAATTCAGAAGCACAGCTCAAATTCTAAGAGACCATAAAATATTTTTATATTTGTAAGGATTTCTTACTTCTAATGATATCAATTTAAAACATTTCCAATAAAGATCAACACTTTAAAGAAACATCAATATTCATATGAAAATATTTAGCAAAATTCATGCATGCTACAATATTTCACATAAAATAATTTTAAAATATTTTTATTAATTGAGTTTATTGGTACATTTTTTTTTTTCCTTTTTGAGACAGGGTCTTGCTTTGTAGTTCAGGCTGGCTCTGAGCTCACTATGTAGTACAGGCAAGCCTCGAACTCAGCAATCCTCTTGCTCTGCCTCCCGAGTGCTGGGATTACAGGCGTGAGCCACCATGCCTGGCTATTGGTACATTTTAAGCATACATTATGATTACATTCATCATTGAGAATTTGTACCTGTACATGAGATATCTTGTTTCATATTTTTTCTGTTCCTCTTCCTTCTTTCAACTCCCTCAACCCCCTTTACATAAGCTTTATTTTCATTTTTTACTTTTTACCTTAAACTTTTTTATTTCCCTTTTTGCTTTTCCCTGCCCTCTATGCCCCTTCTCCTTTGGAGATTTGCTTCTATTTCATAATAGCTATTTGAACCTCATTTACATTTTCAGTTTCTCACACTAGAGAAATGATATGGTATTGGAACATCTGAATTCTATTTATTTGACTTATAAGTATGGCCTCAAGGTGTACACATTTAATTATAAATGTCTCCATTGTTCTTTATGGTTGAGTAGTATTCCGTTTTAATAAACCAATCATGACACATTTTTTTATCCAATCTCTGGTCGGTGGATATTTACACTGTTTTCAAGACCCATGTTTATAACAGCACAGTTTGCAATAGTTAAAAAACTTAATAATAGAGGATACACTGTGAGGAGAAAAACAAGTGAACAAGTATAGGAGGTAATTACATTGTACCATCGTAGTCAATATTCTTAACCAAATCTGTACTGTCTTTCTATTTTGAATGTTAAAAATACAACTTGTATAGTGTTAGGTTATTTCTCTCAAAAATAAGGTTAGTTAATAATAAGATGGAAATTTTTAAGCTTATCTAACTCTTTTTAAATATATAGTTCTAAGGCATGGTGTGTGCCTGGAAGGCATAAGGTTCTGAGTTTGATCCCCAGTATCAAAAAAAAATAATTAACCATACCAGAGGAATTTTTTTTCTTTTTAGTTTTCTATAAAGACTAAATTGAATTTGTATATTGATTACCTTTCTTATCAAGTTGCCATGGAAACTAACAGTAAAATATGACCTTAAAGAAGTACAATCAAAGTGTAAGATCCAATGGGAAAATGTATCATTAAATATAAAATTGCTCAGGAGCTGGAGATTTAGTTCAGTGGTTCCGGTGCCTGCTTCGCAAGTACAAGGTCCTGAGTTCGATCTCTGGTAATGACATACAATGCTGGGCATGGTGACTCATGCCCACCAGCAATCAGTACCACATACCATAGTGCTGGGTGTGGTGGCTCACGCCTGTCATCCCAGCACTCGGGAGGCAGAGGCAGGAGGATTGCTGAGTTCGAGACTTGCTTGGGCTACATAGTGAGCTCAGGACCAGCCTGAACTACAAAGCAAGACCCTTTCTCAAAAAAAAATAAATAAAATAACATAAAAATAATATATAAAATTGATCAAAACATTTAAGTGATGGTGCAGGAGGGGCCCTGTAGTGCTAGGCATGTCCTTCCATGTCGTAGTGAAGTCTGAAAGCTCGTTATGAGACTCTGATGTTACAACAGATTGGTACTCCTGTCAGCTCAGGTGGCTTCAGTGATTGAAAAGATAAAACAGTGGACAGTATTTCAGTGTTGAATTTAAATATTAAAAATAAAACCTTGTTGTTTTCTTATCACATCACATCCTATACTAGTCACACTATGGAGGTGTATGCTGCAAACACACGTGCGTGCACACACACACACACACACACATACCATTTGTGTATATATTCATTTATGAATGCACCTATATATACCAGGAACGTTTTCATCTCTGGATAGAATACAATGTGTTAATATTTTCCTTTTGTTTTTAGATGGAGCATTTTCTGTTCAGATGGTTTACATACACAGATGTAGTAAAGCTATCACATATTCAATATAAAATGGTTAGTTTTGAAAAGATATGGAGTGAGCTGGCATGGCAGTACATCCCTGTAATCTCAGCATTTGGGAGGCAGAAGCAGGAGGATTGCTGAGTTCAAGGTTTGTCTGAGGTACATAATGAGCTCAGGGCCAGTCTGATCTACAAAGTGAGACCCTGTCTCAAAAAGTGAAAGAAAAAAAAGAGAGAGAGAGAGAGAGAAAAAAAAAAACTATGAAGTGCAGTGGCTCTTAGTATGGATCTTCATTTATATTGAAAGCCACATTTAAGATCAGTCCATGAACTGAACTTTTTCATTTTGAAATAAAAATTGAAATCTACCTGTTTTTGGAGATAGTAAGAAGGTATGCATTTGACATGACATGTTCAGATACATTAAATATTTTAATTTGATAGTCACAAACATTTTAGAACCAAGCAATGCCAGTAAAAGGAAAGACCAATAAATAGTGACTTCTTGGTATTTGACAAGCTTTGCAGTAACACAAGCAGATATAAAACTTAAAGACAGCCTTATATACGTCTTCTGATCCTCACTACACAGAATTTATCTCTGAGTGGGCAGGAGCATGCACATTAATGGATACCACTGAGACACTTTTCTTGTCCTGCTTGTAACAAGACTCAAGTGTGACCTGAATGGGTCCCTGGTGCTTGGATTTATATTCTTCTCAGAGGCATTAGATATTGTATTTCACTACAAAGAGCTAAAAACATTGCAATCATTATTTATAAATCTTTTAGAAAAATGTATTTTCTTAGCAGCAACTATGGCAACAGGGAACTTGGAATGACACTGAGAAAGAATTTACTCGGTTGCAATGGGTAACATACACAGGATTTAGATTCTATCAACACATACATTTTACAATTGAAAAAACCCACAATAAATAGTTCACATAGGGTGTTTTTCCTTACCTAACCATGTATTGCATTTAGCATATCTTATTAGGTTGTATATTTACCTAACCATCATGAAAATTCATGGTAAAATGACAAGTGAATCAGAATATTTTGCTTCTCGTTGTATTGTTTTCCCGTTGGTGTAACACACTGGCACCTATGATTTAAAGGAAAAGAGGTGGAACTTAGCACACAGTCACAGAGGATTCACTTGGAGTTACACAGATCCAAGGAAGAAGGAGTTGCTACAGCCAAAGGACTCAGACCATGGCTGCCAGGATACGGAGCGGGAGGTGGTGGCAAAGAGCAATAGGCAGAGGCATAGATAGTGTCCAACCCACACCTCTAGCATCTTCCCAGAGACACCCGGGCACATCCGTGGAGGCTTTTTTTTTTTTTTTTTTTTTTTTTTGAGACAGGGTCTCGCTTTGTAGTTCAGGCTGGCCCTGAGCTCACTATGTAGCCCAGGCAAGCCTCGAACTCGGCAATCCTCCTGCCTCTGCCTCCCGAGTGCTGGGATTACAGCATGAAGGCTTTTAATCCTGTGAGGTTGACATATCAGGATAGTGGTAACAATCCAACCCCGGTTATTTTCAAAGCAAAATTCTTCCCCTTAATCCTCACTTCATCTCCAATAAAGACAACAGTAAGTTCATATTTCCTCCTAACACAATGTGCTTATCTTACACACAAAGGGAAATGCAATAATCCTACCCCAAGTTCTCAAAAATTAAAATGATTTTCAAAGGCCTAATACAAAATCTCTTTGACAGGAAAAGCGAATTCTTAATCAGGAACGTCTGTTAAAATAATACACAAGTTATATAATCCCAAGGTACCATGTCACAGTGTTTCCACTCTTAAAGGGAGTAACATAGGGGAAAAACAAAGACAAAACCAAAAACAAAACCAGGAACATGATAAGTTTAAAAATCAGCAGGGCCAACGTTAAGTCCCCCATCTGTGGCTTCACATGTGAACAGGGTGGTAAAATGTGAGTCACAGAGTTTTGTGGCCACGCCCCCCCCCTCCCGGCTGGTTGCAACAGACAAAATTTCTTTCTTGACCAGGCTTTACTGAGAGTCTATAGCTTTCCTGGCAGGCATGCCAAGTTTCAGTTAGCTCTGACTTCTAGCTCACTTGTACACTTTCGGCTTTCCACTAGGCTTTTTGCCTAGGTCTGAATCAGGATGAGGAATGAAAAGAGCTAAATCATACATGGTCTCATTCTGTTTCTGTTTACTAAGAAGATGCCTTGGCTAGGGACAAGAAACAGAACTTCCTGTCCCTAAATTTCATCACAGCTCTATGAAGGAGGCAATTGCGATGTATCTAGGAATTAAGCATCAGAAAACCTGCTCTTTTGTTTTGTTTCGTTCTTGGGAGAAGGGCATTTCCATCTAAAAGAAAGTTTTCTTCATGTATTTTCTATGTTATAAAGGGGCCAGTGGAAGTCCCTTTGTCTTACTTTATTTAAAGGAAATTGTCCACATTTATATAAGTTATATATCATAATACAGAGGCCAGATTATTTGAACAAACTAGGTCTATGAAAATTAAAATTTAATACATCATTATTTGACTTACAGAGATCATTTCAATTATTCTATAGTCACCAACTTTAACTGCACACCTAATGAAAGCCCTGGTTTTATATATGGGTATTACCCAAAATGTGAGAGCGGAAAGAAAAACTACAAAGGGACTGCTTTTTTTTTTTTTTTTTTTTTTTGAGACAGGGTCCTGCTTTGTAATTCAGGCTCTGAGCTCACTGTGTAGCCCAGACAAGTCTCAAACTCAGCAATCTCCTGTCTCTGCCTCCCAAGTACTGGGATTATAGGCATGAATGATAAAGAATAATTAATTAAAGTTGAAAATAATTTATAGATTTCTGAACTAAATAATGGACCACTCAGAATTGACCTTTGCTCTAAGAGCTAAAAGACATACTTCATTCTGTGAGGTGGAAGGATATTCCTTTATTTCCAAAATGGAGTGGAGAACAAAGCTAAGCTATGTTAAACCACTGTTATCTATTGTAGCAAAACATTGAGACTACATAACTCAGGATAGAAATCTAAAAGATTTCACCCATTGTAACTTATGAAAGAAATATTTTTTAACTTTTCAAAAAAATGTTGACAGATATATAGAAATATAACACATTGTCACTGAGGCTAAGGACAAGGTGTGAAATGAGTTTTATAAATTCATTTGAAGATCATATATTCAAATACAGTGAAGATGGTATCTTCTAGAAAATATGATTTTATGTTATACCTAATTTGTAAAAAAAGATTATTCACAGATCAGTTTATTTAATCAGAACTGTTAGCATAGCTAGAAATTTTAACTAATTTTTGAGTGCCACTACACAAGTTGAAAACAGAAATATCTTAAACTTTGATCGGACTCCTAAAAGATGAAAATAAAATAATTAAAGAGTTAAGAGGCTTTGTATTAAAAAGTACTATTGTGATCAAGTTCTTCCAAATATAATGCATACAATTTTAGGTTAATTATTTCATGGGTAGATGAATTCTACACTGTAACATAAGTAGCCCATAGGGCTGTAATGAAGAATCGATTATAACAAGTATGTACACCTTTTAAAAGAATATCTAACATGTAGTAAACACTCATAAATGATAGCTACAACTGCTACAAATGAAATATATATCACTCGTCATTAAAATTAATTACTTCAGGGCCGGAGATTTAGCTCAGTGGTTCTGGCGCCTGCCTCACAAGTGCAAGGTCCTGAGCTCAATCACGGTGACCACATAGAATGCTGGGCGTGGTGACTCACGCCCACCAGCAATCAATACCACATACCACAGTGCTGGGCGCGGTGGCTCATGCCTGTAATCCCAGCACTCAGGAGGCAGAGACAGGAGGATTGTTGAGTTTGAGGCTTGCTTGGGCTACGTAGTGAGATCAGGGCCAGCCTGAACTACAAGCGAGACCCTGTCTCAAAAAAAAAAAAAAAAAAATTACTTTATTTAAAAAAGGAGCTGAGGCATATATTTAATATGTGTATGCATTCTAATTTGTTGCTTATCTATTATCTTCATGCACTTATGAGGAAAACAATTTGTATTATGTGATACTTTGTGCTTTCTGTATCTTCATAGAGTACAACAGAAGCCAAAGAAAGATTGAGATATAGTAAAAATATAGTTGCAGTAAAAGAAAAAATAATTTAACTCCGAAGAGATAGACATTTTCTTTTCTTGTTTTTCTCTTTGTAAAACAGAATAACAAAGCTATAACACATTTCTTTTAAAACTGCTTGAATTTTTCAGTTATGGGGGGTTAGCAACCCAAATATAAATCTATTGTAAACAGTATCTTTTATGTACTTTCAATATACTTCAAAACAGTCTCATGCTTCAAAATATTTACTTCAAAATATATTCTTCAAAACACTTGATGCTTCATGAAATATTTAAGGTTACTATTCTCTTCAAAAGTATGTATTTAGGGCCGGAGGGTTAGCTCAGTGGTTCCGGCACCTGCCTCGCAAGCGCAAGGACCTGAGTTCGATCCCCGGTAACCACATATAATGCTGGGCGTGGAGACACGCCCACCAACAATCAACACCGCATACTACAATGCCGGACGTGGTGGCTCACGCCTGTAATCCCAGCACTCGGGAGGCAGGGACAGGAGGATTGCTGAGTTCGCGGCGGCCTGCCTGGGCACCATAGTGAGCACAGGGCCAGCCTGAACTACAAAGCGAGACCCTGTCTCAAAAGCCAAAAAAAAAAAAAAAAAAAAAGTATGTATTTAGGCATG
This sequence comes from Thryonomys swinderianus, assembly GCA_004025085.1. Taxonomy (NCBI): domain Eukaryota; kingdom Metazoa; phylum Chordata; class Mammalia; order Rodentia; family Thryonomyidae; genus Thryonomys; species Thryonomys swinderianus. Next base: position 21,354 of record PVIC010015958.1, on the reverse strand, counting down.
TTTGTAAAAAAATGAATAATTGTTATGCTTCCATATTTCATAAACATGAAATGTTACAAAGTTCAGATTTTGTTTACATAATAAAGTAAATTGGAAAAATGTAACCATGAATGGAATTACTAAAATTAACTTTAGTAGGCACTATCAACATAAAATGTTATCAGAAAATATTTTATGAATAAGAATGGCATTGTATGATGTTTTATTGTAGAATGAAGAATGTCCTAAGAGCATATTTTTTGTCATTGTGTCACAGTGACTGTAGTAAGCTGTAATTACTACGAGAACAATGTGATATTGCCCAAATTAGCAGTCATTCTTTTTATTAACAACTAGATTTTTAAAAATAAGAAGATTGTTGGTAAAACTATCATATTAATATCCCTCTGAGGTTTAAACTATAATTGCAATCACTTTCACTCTGCCCTGTGAGATATAAGAAGAATGTAGGGGACAGCTAGCAATCCATTCCTGTAATTGGATTTCATGCTGTCTGTATTAATAGGCAGAATTTTGCTAATAGGCCTTTCAATGAGTAAGATCCTGTTGTTTTCATATTGAACTTATAATTCTTGTCACACAGAGAGACTGGAAACAGAGGGTAAGAAATCACCTACTAGGTTATGTGAGCTCTTTGCCCAACTTATCAGTACATGGAAAAGTTAAGAAATTGCCTAGCAACACAGAAAAATATGAAAGTCATGGAAGACTCACCAGAAATGAGAAAAGGCAAAATCATTTAAAAATACTTTAGACACAGTTTCTTAGTTTCTCTGTCATCTAGGTAGAAAGAGGGTACTAAGCAGAAATGAGCTCGTTTTCCGCGCCTCAGAGAAGCAATAGAGGAATAGATGGAAATAAAGACATAGTTTTCTAGTAAGCATTGCAAGCCTACATCAGAGCGGTAAAATTTCTGTCAGAGATATTCTAAAATGAGTTCCAAAAAAAGGTAATAAAATATATACCTAATATAAAAATAAGAAATTTAGAGCCAGTACTGTTCTGTCTTGTTTCAATATGCCATTATTTCAAACTCCTTTTTTATTTATTTTAAGAAATAGTAGGTTAAATAGTTTTCATTTAAAATGTACAAGGTTTTGTTATATATGCTACAAATTTGTTTTATCACTGAAGCTTAAAGTTCAGGTAATGTGTTTTGGCAAATTAATCTAAAATATTAATTATGGGACTCAAGTTCTTCTGAGACTGTAGATACTCAATTTTAAAAGTCACAGGTACCTATAAGTGTTTTTTTTGTTTGTTTGGGGTTTTATTTTATTTTATAGCTTGTTTGTTTGTTTGTTTATTTGCAGTACTAAGGATGAAACTCAGGACCTTGTGTTTTGAGGGAGGGAACCACTGAGCTACATCCTCAGCCAAGTGTTGTTGTATAAATTAAATAAAGCAAGTGAACAATGCAGTATCTACTTAGAGGAGATGAAAGCATCATCACCAAGTATTTGTTCATACTTATTCTGATTTACTATATCCCATGAGAAGTCTATCAACACCAGTAGGGATTTCTGCTGACAATAGTAGGTATAGCTATTCAATATACTAATGTGACTTCTACAGTAGTTCCAAGTGAAATATCTACACACATTCACTTCCTATCTCCAAAAAGGATGGAAGATTTCTAGGAAATTGCTCTCAGAGAGATATCAGGTGAAGAAGGGACAGGGATATATCGTGTGAAGAAAATGTCAAGATAGTGCAGTCTGTCTTAACATAACATACTCTCTGGTAGGAAGCCACCCTGCCATCATGGATAGGGAGAGTAACAGGAGGTAAGTTCAGGGTGCTTTTTGGTTGTACAGTGTGTGTTTCACATCCACAAGGTCCTTGTTCAGTGCCCAAACCCAAAGAAAAGGAAGCAATTTGGTAAAGTAGGGTGAAACACATATTATATAGGGTAGGGTATTTACTCAAGGCTTTCCTACTATTCAAGCCCTTAACTTTTTTCTCTCTCGTTTTCTTGGATTATTACCAAAAGGTGTATCTCTCTCACTGTTTGTATAGTGTCCTAGAGAAATTTTTCTCTAAAATATAAAGCTAAATGTTTTAGTCACCATATTATAGGTAGAAAAGCCAGCTAGACATATGTAGGCAGATAGATAGGACTCACCCTTAAAAGAAAACCAAAAAACCAACTTGGAGGTTACTGCTGCCAGAGAAAAGCTACCCCACCCATATAAGAAATAGCTCATTGAAATTCCAAACAAGGAGCCATCAAGATTCTAAAGAAGGCTCCAACCTCCTGGGGTAAAAGGCTGATACCTTAACCCATCTCCCCGGAAAAGAGTTAGAGTCAAAACTCTTGTTTGATTGTTATAACCTATCTACCTTTTTAAAAAATCTCATTGGTGGCCCCCACTTTTGAACCCACCCCACCTCGTGATTTTGGTCCATAAAATCTCCCTAAAGAAAGCAATCCTGGGGTTACCCATTTTCCGCCCCCCCCCCACTTCTGTCTCTCTTAAGGCAGAAGCTTTCTCTCTCAATAAAATTTTCCTACTCAAACCTCCGTGGTTCCTAAAATTCATTCTTCGATTTTTAGAGAACAGGAACTCGTGTTTCAGGTGGGGAGTTAGGCCTTAACTCTCCTGCGTCAACCACATTAAAATCCTTGTATCTATTTTTCTTTAGAATAAAATGTAATTATTTCAGGTAGGCTGGTATCTAGTTGTAAGTAGATTTGATTAAAGGCAGCAGATTTAAATGTAGAAGATGGCTATAATTTACAATTGGAGCATGATGAAGACTTCTCTACACATCTTCTGATAGAGGCATCAGAAAAGTAATGAATTACAAGAAGCCTGATCAACATAAGTCGTGGGCTTCTGTCAGGGAATGGGCGCCATCTTTACGAGACACAGTTTAGTGTCCTAATGTGACAGTCCCATTAATACATTTTCAGTGCTACATACCATGCAGCATATACGTGACAAACGTTTGGTGAAGAGGAAGATGGAGATTTTCAGAGCAGTGAGTGCCGATTTCCTCAATCAGAAGAGGTGGAGACATTAGGGACAATTGATCTCACAAACATTCTACTTAATGAATTTTTTTATTCATGAAATGATTGAAAAGAGATGGGGAAAATAATCAAATAGTGTACCTGAAAAAAAATGCTTCAAAGTTCCAATAAGTATAACAAAAAAACTTAAAGGAAAAAAAGACACTAGATCTTTCTTTTACTTTATTACAATGGCTTTCAGACTTCATATACTAACACCCACTGATTAATAACTGAATTAATATAATAACTTCCAGGGACTGAACAATGAGTATATATACTATATAATCAAGCACACGTGATATTTGGTCTATTTATTTATATTGTCTCACTATTTTCTGAAAATAGCCTGTGGAATTGGTGTGATTATGTCTATTTCCAATTTAAATAAATAGGTTTGAAATGATTTGCAGCCTTATCCAAAATGTTTTCTTTACTCTGAAGCTTCTTCAACCATCATGGTATATTTAATATTTGAAGGGATGCTACCAAGATTTCCCCATATTTCCACTGTCAGCTACACAGCATCTAGCAAGCCAACCCCTTCCCTCATGAACTGTGGAGTCATTCCTCACAAAATCTCATGGAGACTTGGAGGGAAACATAAGGCAAGCATTTGGAATGGACATCAGTTACTAAACACGTTGGACTATTTACACTTGAAGAGATAAATATAAAACGTGATAATTATGTAATAATTGCTTTATAAACCACAAACTAGTTAGTTCGACAAAAATGAAACATTTGGCCTTACATGTGTATTTTCAAATTCCTTCTTTTCCTCTGGTATGAATACAAATCCTGATACTATATAAAAATGAACTTCAAACAGTTGTGAGGTTCTTAAGAACGTGTTAAAAGGAATGCTTGAATTTAATGAAAGTTTTCAAAATATTTAGATACTAATCTCACAGCATTTTTCTAATTTCCTACAGATCAGAGACAAAGTTTCAGTATGGACACTAGTTAACATAGCCAATTATACTACAAAATATTTCATAGTAAATTTTTTTTCTCAGCCTTGCTCTTCACTAATTGAAATTGGTGCCAAAAATATTTCCAAAGTTTATATACATTACGATGAATGAGGTATTTTAGGCAGCAGCAATTTCAAAAGTTTAATCGTCAATGAATGTAGTCCTAAAGTCAATGCATGTTTCAGAATTTTCATTTAATATCCACATGTTACTGCTGAGGTCTTAAGATCATTGCTTTGTGATGCTGCTAAAAGTAGGCAGGGTGATTTTTTCATACAATGCTTCACATTTAGAGTAAAAAAAAATAGTATGTTGAGTTTTTGAAAAATATTTACAGAATTATACTTAAATAGTATTTTTTATAATAAAACCTATATATTTTAAAAGTTTAAAAATACTCTAATAGAATCATTATTAATAACATAGGTTTTAGTACACAGCATAAATCAAAGCAATATATACACATATTTTTGGATAAAAATTGGCTCATATTACTTTGATATCTCTGTGGTAACCATGCTTTATGACCTGTTCCCAAACCTGCATTTTAGTTATGTCATTTTTTTAGTTATACGCACTGTAACATATAAGATATATATGACTAAATTCAACTTTGAAACGCTGTCAAGAACTTTGGTCACTCTTCAAGAGAAGAAATATTTTAAATAGAATTTTAGGTAGAAGATACAAATGTGTCTAAAAATTATAATATATATTTGGTTTTCACGTACATGAACAACAGAAGTGAAATTTGGGGGGATGTTTTTGCATCTTGTAGCATCTGACAGGTCCTGCAACCATATGCACAATGCAGCCTGACAGGCTGCGGGGACAATGGCTCAAGTCAGGTAGAAACTAACCTCCTTGAAATAGCTTAACTGCAATTTACCACGGCTTTTGGATATTGCTGATTGGGCCCTGCATGGCAAAAACCTTAAATTTGATAGCTTCCATTAAGCCATACCTGAGGCGGTGAGATCCAGCATATCCCAAAATGTTATGCAAATGTACACTGCTAGTATTCGCATAGCTATTCAGCTTGTGCAGTTGATAAATCCTTAATATTTTTCTCCCACCCCAAAGCAGTTATCCCAAAACCAATTAGTGATAAAGTCAGTTCAATTTTCTGTGATGCTGGTACTTTTCCAAGGCAGAAAATGGGGGAAAATATATATTTGGAGAAGGGTACGGTATACAGTAGTGATGCTGATTTGCAAGAAAAAATGTTTTTTCTTATTTTGCTCAATTAGGTATAAAGTGGTAAAGTATAAAAATAAAAGTTATATGCAAATAATGAATTCTGATGGATGAGGTAAAATCTCTAGTGTTATCAATCAGTTAAAAGGCAAAATTAAATAACATCAGACACATCATGGAATTTTCTAAAAATCTAGCTGTGGGGGTTAAGCTTGATTGTGTCAACTAGTTCAGTGAAGGAGCCTCTCTGTGTATGGCTCGTGGAAGTCTGACTTTGGGTATTATCTACGGTCTCTGGTCCTGTCCTCTCTGGTCCTTCTCTCCTGCTCCAATTTTTCAAAGTCATCAACTATGTGGCATTGCCCTGCCACACCCTTCCACCATGATGTCTCCGCTTCTGGGTCAGCCAGCCCTGAACTGAGTTCCTTGAAGCCATGAGCCAATGTATATATACCTCCCCCTTCATTAATTGTAGTCGTTGAATCCTGTGTGCCAGTAGTGAGAAAATCGACTGACATAGGAACTATATCTGCTCTTGTTCATTACTATCATCTATGCAGGGTACTAAAGTCTGACTAAAATATAAGTGGATCTCATACCCATCTCTGAAAGATGAGTTACTTGTTGCTGTTTTGCTTCGCACCTTTGCTTCCTTTTTCTGTAATGACCCATCAATTAGTCCAGACTTCAAGAGTTCCCACATTCATTAACCAGCAATAGATTTTATTCTATGTATATTTATCATTTCTACTTGTTTCTAAAGTTTAATAATTCAGCATTATAATACACACCCATGCATATCACTTGTATTATACATACACACATGTATGTATACTCTGCATTTTATTTGCTCAGCATATAGAAAGGATTATAAATAAAAAGCAACATTAGCTGGGCGTGGTGGCTCACACCTGTAATCCCAGCACTCGGGAGGCAGAGACAGGAGGATTGCTGAGTTCGAGGCTTGCCTGGGCTACCTAGTGAGCTCAGAGCCAGCCTGAACTACAAAGCGAGACCCTATCTCAAAAAAATAAAATAAATAAAATAAAATAAAATAAAATAAAATAAAAAGCAACATTAATAAAATATTTAATGTGAAATAGAATGATTCACTTATTACTGATAAAAATGCATTTCAAACTCTTGGTAGAGGACCCAAATGATAAAGAGTAGTACAAAATGAAAATCTAAACCCCATAGCATTTTTCTCTTCTATTTTAATTTGCAATTCTCAGAGAACTTCTCTTTTTTTTTTTTTTTTTTTTTTTTTTTGAGACAGGGTCTCGCTTTGTAGTTGAGGCTGGCTCTGAGCTCACTATGTAGCCTAAGCAAGCTTCAAACTCAGCAATCCTCCTTTCTCTGCCTCCCGAGTGCTGGGATTACAGGCGTGAGCCACCATACCCGGCACTGTGGTATGTGGTATTGATTGCTGGTGGGCGTGAGTCTCCACGCCCAGCATTGTATGTGGTGACTGGGATTGAACTCAGGGCCTTGCACTTGTGAGGCAGGCACTGGAACCACTGAGCTAACCCTCCGGCCCCTTCTAACTCTATTTTTAATGATATTGGTTTTCAACTTTGTGGTTTTAAATCTTGAATAATATCAGAAAAAATTACATTTATATCTCAATCTGAATAATTTAGTTTATGCTTGCATTCATGTTTTGATTTTTAGACATAGATACTTCTTTTTATCTTTACCACTATTTAACTTAAGCTTCAGATGCTCAAGCATCGTGATAATTTTTCTTAATTCTATGCATGTAAGAGAGGGGAAAAGGCTGTCACCTTTTCTACTTTTCTTCCATTATTTCCATACCCTGATGTCTTTCACCAGATATCAAAATTGACAAGGCCTAATAAAAGATAGGTCTACCCTCTTTAGGGCAAACTATTTTTAGGTCAGTGATGATTAGTTAAGTAAATTCTAGATTTTTGTTCAATGTACAAACTATAAGGAAAATGTAACATATTAGCATCAAAAATATTATGCCTAAATGACAAATCATGATAATTTTCATATCCATAAACTGCCATAAATGATGCAAATAAATGCAAAAATAAAGGCCAATTGAATCCAAAATATTCTAATCATTAAGGAATTTTTTAAAAAGAATAATTTGCCTTTGAGATGATAAAGCAATCAAAAGGTTTTATAAAAATATATGCTCACCAGATTCAATGTGAAATAGAGCATGTGTAGAATAGTCCACACTTAAATAACACCAGCATATCAACAGGGACTCAAAGACTCCAGAATTGAAAGGGACTGGTCTTTCTTTTACAGAGGGACAAATGTCTCAGTCTTCTTTCTCTATTAAAAAATTGGGAAATATGAAAGTGTCAGAAGCAGACTCATTTACCTTTTGAGAGATGTAAGGGTCATCCAATTGTTTAAAATATTGCAGAATACATAATGGGGTACGGACACAGCATGATGAAACACACTACCATCAAAGGACGCTTTCCAATTATCTCTATGATAAAATTGTGTGTAGTTGAAACAAATGGCAGATGTGATCCCAAACCCACTGAGGGTTTCAGCCTGGGAGAGAAAGACTTGAAAGCCCAGTCAGGTGAGAAAAGTTAGTGGGTAGAAACATAGTCTCCAGAGATACAAGCCACTGCATTGAGTGCAATGCTTATAGTGGAGTTCTTGGCAGGTAAGAGTTTTTTAAAATAACAAGAGACAGGAAGCACAAGCAATGGCTCATGAGAGCAATGGCTTAAATAAACTATGATGTATTCACAGCATTGAAGTTAATGCAGTTATTAAAATGACAGTGTAGTTAAGGCTGAATTATTATCCATAGTGTTCTGGCCCACTTCTTGCTTTTGTAAATAAAGTTTTATTGGAACTAGTCATGGCTATTTATTTAGCTCCTTTGTATGGCTACATGGATTGATCTAGTGGCCAAGTTGCAGACTTGAGACATGATATTTCAGATTTGCTTTTGTGTTGCGCTTTAAAAAAGAAATCTTACCTCAGTAAGAAAGAGGCATAGTTGAAACAGAAGCATTTTCATTACTTAGTACTGAGTGAAAAGGGAAACTATAAGTATATAGGCTAAGCTATTATGTTTGTACTTTTACATATTTATGCATGTGTGTGTGTGTGTGTGTGTGTGTGTAAGAAAGAGAGAGAGAGTCTATGAGGAAAGAAAAGGACCTTCATGTTAACACTGGCTACCTCAAATATTACACTTATTAATAATTTCATTTTATTATTTTCTCTTCCATAAATTTATCCACAAAGTACTATATAACTTCTACAACCAAAATATTTTAAAACAGAAAATGATAAAAATCACAGGAGGAGTGTCTATCACTGGTGTACAGCTGTTTTCAGAAAAGAAAAGTGGATTCTACTTGTGTTTCAGTGGAGTGGGGCTTGGCAGCCTCACGGACCATGTGAGGCTCTTTTGCACATGGCAGGCTGCAAATGATGTCAAGGTTCTGTGAGTTTGATAGCAGTTGTCTGGAAGGGGGACAACTGCTCGTTTTCAACTGTGGTCTCTTATGCATGGAGGGACTGTTATTTTCATCTGTGCTCCTTCGATCGCACTCAGAACATCTGTCACAGAACTCATGCTGATGGGGCAGCCAGAGCTTCTTTCCCTCTCAGAGTTCAGGAGCTACTACGGGAAAAACATCAGCCAGCTGCAACAGTATGTCAATCTCACCAGATCACATGGCTGATTGTTTTTAATAATACTGAACACTGCGGAGTTAAAAATAACTGTTCTGGAAAAGCTGTGTAAAATATGTATTTATACACAAGCACTAATACATATGATTTAAGTTTTGTCTATGATTTTATTTAATGTTGACTGCTAACCTAGGGACACGTTTTTATTATCAGTATGAATGTAAACTTCAGACAGCAGCTTTAGACTTTAGATATAATGAAAGGTTCACAAATGTTAGTTCAGATGTCATCAAATTATTTGAGAGTACAGTTTTTAAAAACCACTTGACTTATTGAGTTCAAATGCATTATTTATTGTTTTGTTTGCGCTGGAGATTAAAGCTACACCTTTACATAGAGCTGCATCCCCAGCCTGTCTGTATTTTTATGTTCTTCTGAGAGAGCATTACAGGTGGCTAAATTATACAGAAATTAATAGGGAGTCAGAAAAGAATAGGCCCTGGAGTCAGTGCCAAAGGTGAGAACACCTCAAGACTGGGTGGAAAGCAGACCTCAAGGTGAAGATGCAATGACCAGGACTACATGCCTCCCTGAGGGATAAAAAGTAACTTGGGACTGTTTTGTGGTCAGTTGCACCTGGCCCAGTACAGTCCAGATAGACATCAATCACCCAGGTGGGTGACCAGAACACCAGCACCTATCTCTTCCCCCAAATGCCTCTGTTCTTTCCATGTAGCCTTGCTACATAACTTGCTTCTTTATTGGACTAAGAATAGCTAAGCAGATATGCCCGTAGGTTGATTACAGTTTGGCCCACATTGCACCCACCTCGTGCCTTTGCTGTACAAATTATTCCTCACAAAGGGCCTGAGTGGCGACCACTTGCAGGACCCCTCTTGTTTCTCAGGAGCCACCTCTCAATGAATCTTTCCTAGTCAACCTCTCCCCGTCCTTGGAATTCATTCTCCAACTGCGGAGCACACGCATCTAGCAGGTAACTTTCTAAGTTGCTAAATTATCTAAACTGAGATGTAACTGTGATCTGCCTGTCTCAACCTCCCGGAATGCTTGGGGATCGTCAATATGTGTCAATATGTCTGGCCATTTATATCTATAGATTAACATAGTAGAGTGCAAAGTACAAATGTGATACATTTTAAAAATCTGGGAGTTTTCTTAAGTTTTTTTTTCTTTTTTTCCATAGACTATTGTTATATTTAGTTAGACTTGATTTCTGGTGGTTTCAAAGAAGTACAGGAGTGTAATCTGGCGCTCAGAAACTTGCCTCCCTTGGGGCACCTGATAGATGAATGCTATAATGGAAGATCATCAACTCTGGGGTGAAAGAACATGTAAAATGATCATTTGTTTATCATTTGGGGAACTTCACTTAATTTTCAGTGTGTACCTTATTACAATGTGCGGTTACAATTCTGCTTGTCTTTCTCAAGGAAACGTTACATAGTAGTTCATTCTGGGAGCCTCCCTCAAGGTGAGCTTAGATTTCTCATAGATTTCAGTTTAATAAACTTTGTCTGGAAATATGATGCTGAGCTTCACGAGGTCATAACTGAGCCAGTGGTGCTGTCTGTCTCTCTGCAGAGCCGTGAGTGCTCCCTCCCTACAGCAAGAGGTTACGGATGAGATCTTATCTGCAGAGGAGGAGAAAAAGGGTGTGGGGTCAGGGTTGGACCGAGAGGTATAAAATGTGGGAAACACAAAAGCAAAAAAAAAAAAAAAAAAAAAAAAGAGAAATATACCAGTAGCAGTACAGGGTTAAATCTATTTAATGAAAATACAATGTCCTTTTTCCACAAAACCCTCAACAGGAAGCAAGAGAAAGCATTATTGAATGAGTTCCTTGCTAAAGTTTCAGGAAAAGGAAAAAGTTTTAATTGAACTAATAGATAGTAGTGATTGCATTAGTCAGATTGAAAGTCATTATTATTCATAATAACTTTCTTGTCTCTGTCACAGGAAAGCTTTCAAAGACAAGTGAAGACATTAAAGTTTTTCAACATTTTCCATTATTTTAAAATATTTTTTGTGGAAAAAATTATCTGAGCTTCTATTGTTTCTTATGGGAAAATTCATGTTCATATTCAGTGCATTGAATTACAAGTGTATTTCTAGAATGAACTATGTTGGTACACCAAGATTTTATTGTATTATTATTATTATTCTGTTTTAATTGTATTAAAACAAGTATTTTCATGCTTAAATGAGTTAATGATGGAAAGTGTTTGGCTAGAAGATGGCATGTATCAAAGTCCATCTGTATAGCTGAATTAAATAGTGACATATAATAGCTATTTGAAATCCCATGATGGGTTTACATTGGAAAGCCACAAGAGAAACAAAACAAAACAAAACAACAATAAGAAAAAAAAAACGCAAATGCGTTCAGGAAAGGAAAACAAATTAGCTTTAAACTCGACATGTCAGATATAAATTAATTACAAATCAACAGTCTAAAAGACACAAGAGTGTTGAGAATTCTGGCATTTTTGGAAAAAGAAATTGTATTAAAACAGAAGGAGGATAACGGAATACTGAGTAGGTGGGGAAAGTACTATTATACCATTCTCTGGCCATTCTAAATGAATAGGAGACCACACAAGAAAGATTCTGGTGGTACCTTAGTGCCTATGAATTTCCCTCTTTGTCATTCCTCAGTACTGTACTGGGTGAGGTCCCGATCAAGGGTAGTCAGTCCATAGATGCCACAGGTAGTGGAATGATGGTGAATTCCCAAGATCTCCCATACCCCACCTTGGAAATCCAAATTACTGCAACATGTAGTATTTTTTTAAAAAAGTTATTTGTCTTCAATCATTTCATTCCCCAAATAGCCCTGTTATTAACATCTGTTCCTCTCATCTATTTCTCAGTAGTGTATTAGTCCTACACAAATACATAATTTGTCAGTGTTAATTAGGTGTCACTTAAATGTTCCTAATGATGTATACCTGACCTGTTTGTTCATGTTGCATTTCACCTTCTTTTGGACTTTGTTTTAATCATTGAAAAAATACTCCTCTTGAGTTTTATTGTGATATATAAACAAAGAATCAATATAGTTATATAAGTACATTTTATTTTTCTTATATCAGATAATTTAGATCAGTAAGCATAGCTTTAACTATCTATTTTGAACTTCAGGTTAAAATCTAAAATTTAGGAATGTGGGTTTGTAAATAGTGATAAAACACCCATGAGGTTCAGTATTCAATATGTAGTAGCAAAAATAGTATATATCAAATAGAAATTTAGTGATACTATAGAAGAGTTGTGCTTTAAGATTGGCATTTAAAATCCACCCTTCATTACAAAAGTGACACATTTGTATTATATCTATAAATATCCTAAAGGAAGATGCTTTCCATCTAGTGTTTCCTCATCTTTATAATATTACATACTCACCGGCAATATAAAATTTACGAAATTACAAAGTCAAACATGCTTGTTAAAATTATTTCCGGTAATTATGACTGATAGGTGTCTTTTTGGTGTGGTTGGGTTTGGTTTAAATATCAGAGATAACTGAGAAGGACCTGGAAGTCCTTAATAGTTCCCTCAGCTTGGCTAAAGCTTAGACAGGTCTCTAATCTGCTTTTACCTTAAGCAAGTCTTTTTTTTTTTTTTTTTTTTTTTGACACAGGGTCTCGCTTTGTAGTTCAGGCTGGCCCTGAGCTCACTAGGTAGCTCAGGCAAACCTTGAACTCGGCAATCCTCCTGCCTCTGCCTCCCAAGTGCTGGATTACAGGTGTGAGCCACCACACCGGGCACTGTGGTATGTGGTATTGATTGCTGGTGGGTGTGAGTCTCCACGCCCAGCATTGTTTGTGGTTACCAGGGATCGAACTCAGGACCTTACGCTTGCCAGGCAGGCGCCGGAACCACTGAGCTAAATCTCCGGCCCTAAGCAAGTCTTTTTATGAGAGAAACCTAATTGTAAATCCTTTCTCTGCCCTTTGAAAAGTAAACCATTTTAAAAGCCTCTGACAGGTTTACAACCAAGGGTCCTTCTCAAGGATCTGTAAATTGTCCCATTGAAAAGCAACCTTCAGGGGAGGGAGGGACTTTTCTCTTGACCCCTGTGGAAGAAGAGGAGTTTAGCATTGGCTGGAGCCTTCCTCCCAACTGAAAAACTATCAGATCCTGCCCTGTCCTTTATATTTCCTTGAGTGGGGAAAATTAACAGAGGTGACCTATGACCTCAACCTCAGAATTTAAATCTCTTCACACTTTTCTCATTGCTGGCTTTGTGGGAATGAATCAATTTCTGTATATTCAGCTTGTCCAGTGTGATTTTGTCCTTTAAAATACAAACATTCTGGATTTTTAATGTCTGAGAAATAATTTTGGCAAGGTACATGTGGGAGGCTCAGGTTCAATATAAATGAGAATTTATAGCACTTACTTAAACACAGAGTGGTTGTTGAGAACAAAGGAAACAATGTAGATAAGACAATTTATAGTATGATCCACAGGAATGGTTTAGTAAAACTTTAGAAGAAAAAACAATCTAAAGGATGTGATAACCAATTACCAAAATCTACCATGAACACAGGAAATGTTTCATACCTGTTGTAATTTTTTAAAAATATATGTTGCTACAACAATGAAGTATTAGTTTACAAACATCACACCATCATAGATGTTTACAAAATAAGTCTTCAGAAAAAAAAGTGAAAATAAAAGGAAAACATGTAAACAAGCTTTTGAACAAAGGAAGAGGAGGCGGCTGTAAGGGGAATAGGATAAAATAAAATAAAATGTATTAAAAACATAAGTCTTCAGTGTTTGGCAAAGCAAATACTCTCCTCACAGGAAAAGGAATATAAATTGTTACTATTTTTTTTAGGAAAGCATAATCTGTCTAGAGCTATAAAGACAATTTTTAATTGTTCTATCTAAAAATTCTACAATTGAGGCTAAGAATAGGTTTTGGCTTAGTCAACAGTAACCTCAGAGATTCTTCACAGCCTTATATTTAATAATGAAAAATTAGAGTTGACCAAAGAAATTAGAAATATCTTAAATAAATCATTGAACAACTTCAAAAAGGCATGTGCTATATAAGCATTTAGAATCACATTTTAAAACTTTTTTCACTTAAGAAAATCATGACAAAATGCGAAATGACTAAAAAGTATTTTGTCATCCATATATTCTACATGAAGGAAGCTAGATAAAAGTTCTAAAATATATCAGACAACTTTGCATTTAATACATCCTCTGCATTGTCCTGCTATTTTACAAATATGAAAATGTTCAAAGTAACCATTTTTCATAATCACTCTATAGTAAAAAAGCTAACATTTTTAGATTATTATTTTTCTAATGGAAATTTGCTTTATGAATTCAAGACAATTCTATTCTCTAAATAGACGTGTTTTCCTGGCACATTTTCTTCACACACGCACACACACACACACACACACACATATTTTCTTTGCAAGTGCTATTACTAGGGTTATTTGATGCTAATTGATGTTATACTTACAAAGTAGGTAAAGTACTGTCAGGCCAACACAGTGCTGGGGTGGGGGTTGGGGAAACACAGTCTGTTTGACTCATAATAAATCCTTCCAATTTATTAGTTCATTTCACTCCCTTAAAGAAAAAGATGAATGCTACTGACTGCTTTTTTGCCTATAGGCTGAAACAGAGGACTGAAAGTCTAAATATGATCAACATAGCGTTGATTTACCAAGATTGATGCTATTCTTAACAAAGACTCATATGGAGGATTTTATTTGTTTAGAAGGTATAAAACTGTTCTACTATTGTTTTCCTCTCTAAACCAATATTTCCCTTCGTATTATTGACTTATATTTTCATTTCCAATCTGTCTATATGGGAAATCAGTTGGCATAAAGGACATGCTTTTCTTCCCTTGAAGAAACTCAGGAAGCTCAAACTAAGTATTTTTGGAGTTTAAAGTCACAATGAGGGAGCAAACTGAGTCTCAAAGCTTCTACAGACTTGCAATAGGTCACATTATCTTCTAGCTGGAAATGGAAATGACACCTGGAAAATAGAACCACCACTTTTAAGAGACAGAATCCAAATCAAATAATCTCCTTACTTAATAGCATTGTGGCTTGAAATGGGATAGTTTATCTAATTTGGGTGAGCAAAGCCACAGCATTGAGTCATTTGTGGAGCATTTATTTGGTTCTTTATATAAAGTGCTAATTATAATATTATTTTGGGTAATTTTTTAAAAGACAACAATACCTCTTCCTTCCTTTACACAAATAAAGTCATTCAATGCTAGACTAAGATAAAAATTTGGAAAAATGCATTCATGAAAGCGAAGGCATATATAGTGGACTTCTTTAGACTTCTGAATGTTATGGATATTATAAATCTCTATCTACTAGTTTTTATACATTTTACCTTGAAATAATGTTAGGCTTACAGAAAAGTTATATAAATATCAGAATTATTTTACCTTCACCTGACTAGGGCTAATGCTAACAGCTCACAAAAACCATAGAACAATGGTAGAAATGAGAAAATTGCTTTCATATAATAATTTTAAGTGATTCACAGTTATTATTTGATTTTTCCAGTGTGGATGCTAGTGAGATTTTCGGCCCTGGAATCCTATACAGCAGTCTATACTGCATTAGGCTCTTAGAAAAATTTAAGCTCCTCCTGTTTGAAAATTTTCAAGAGGTCTTTCTCTTTTTTGTTTTTTTTTTTCTGTAATGACTGAAAATTTGGATGAATAGCAGTCAGTTACTTTGCACAATCCATTAATTTGTCTTTATCTGATATTTCTCCTCACTAGACAAGTAATAGATGTTTGATAATAATAACACAGAACTGATATTGAGTCATTCCCACTACCTACCATAATGAGTTTACAAGATAGTATTTCAATCATTCTTGCATTTGGAAGTAAGTTATATTCTTAGATTGTTAAACAAATGAATGACTATTTCAAAGGGCTCATACAGAAAACATTCACATTTCTGTCTACAGTGCCTGATCAAAAGCCATCATTAAGGAAAACATGACACGTTTTTAGAAGTTAACACTATTTTAAGTATCAAGCTATAGGTATAAAACCTTGAAGTCAATCTAATAAACTAAAATAAGGCTAATCCACAAGTAAGCAAAATAAAGCAATCAGAAAAGCAAATCTTTAGGAGAAAAGTTGATGTTTGGACACAGGGTCTTTGGAAGAAAAGAAAAATCCCTGGGACAGTTAAAGTTCATTTCATCAGAAAACATGCTTTCAATGATACTGGCAACTTGACATATCTAATATTTTTAATTAGAATTGGGAAATATAGGACATATATAGACATACATGTTCAATAAATATATGTACATATATTAAAATGAATTTGTAACATTTAATTTGAGAGAGCTGATATGGCTTAGCAGGTAGGAGAAATAAAGACTTATTTTCAAAAATATTTCTCCAAACATAAAGAGACATAAAGAATAAGCACGAAGGTAATTCAAATGTGGCAAATACTCAAAATTATACTATCACACTTTCTTTTGTAAGTTTCTCCCAAGGAACAATAAGACCTGATTCCTTTAGTGTATTTATGGTTCACATTATTGTTCTTTCAGACTAAATAGCCAAGAGTCACTAGACATGGTTTATGCTTTGTTGGTAAGAAAATAGTCTTACCATTCTGACTCAGGAGCTTATGTTAATAATAATGACTGGACTTTGGAATAAACCTGTATTGTTACAGGACCAATGCTAAGTCCCAGTAAAAATTAAACTACTTAGTGAAAACTTACCTGCTTATTAATTTCATTTATCTGTATGTAACTCTGCCTTTCCAAGTTGAAGCAGTTCTTGAGACCAGACTAGTTTCTGACATGTTTAACTTGTTCTTTCTCTGTGTCTTATATGATAGGGAGGAAGGCAATTTGCAACTTTTAGAGTGTTATGTCAGATTTTCTAGTGGACAGATGTGTAAGTGCAGAGTTCCCAGGACATTTAAAATTAGACTGAAAATTAAGGTGAATATATTTTGAAATAACAATAAAATACAGATATTGGTTATGCTAAAATCAATGTTTGATAACCACTGAACATGTAGTCTTCCATGACAATGGTGAAAAATCATATATATATTTCAAGATTCAAAACCAAAGCTTGTATACTTAGATGATTTTTATGAAAATCAACACAAAGCATCTTTTTTTTAACATTGTGTACTTAGAAGGCAAATTCCTTTTTCATTAATTTTACATAAAATATGTAGGGGAAGAGGTAACAGTATAATCCCCTCTCTGGGTTAGAGTTCTTCAGGCGTCATATCCACTCTCTGCTGTTCCAGATTTATTTTTTGAGCTCTTCCAAGCACTGCATACCTTATTGCTCCTGCCTTCCTTATTAGTCTCAGATATGTCAAATTACTTCATAATCAAGTATAAAAATGAGAGAAAAGCTAATCACTGCATAAGCTTAATGGCGTTTCTTACAAGAGATGGAAAGGTACAGACAATAATAAAGTTAATTGTGGCCTCTCATGTTTGAACTAGCAAAGAAAGGCAAGATACAGGTTCACCTTATCAACACCCTTAGTTTCCTGCCGGGTAAATGAGCCTCATAGACACTGGTCATGGAAGGAGAAGAGAACTGTCCTTAGATATTAAGAGATTACATCAATTTGGTCACGATGTACACATTTCTTCCACAAAAATCAAATCAACATGATTTTACTGCCTACTGTTGATTACCAACTTATCAAATCAGTTCTTTTCTAAAAAACATGCAAAATAATTTTTTTAAAAAAGCATGATTCAAGAAAGCTGATACAAAACTGGACCAGATTCAAAAGAAGAGATCAAATTAAACATGTGAAGAGAAAACGCCTACATCATTGTCATAAGATAATAGGAATCATACCTAATTTCAAGTAAATTATTTTTAAATAAATTATTTTGACTTCAATGTTTAATACTTAAAATATATACAAAGAGAATATGTTACTAACTAAAACAAAAGATGTTAATTATCTGCACCAGGAGTTATGCTGATAGGTGAATTATCCTCTATACATATACATAGAACCTTACAGCATTTAAATAAATTATCGGCATGCACTATTTATACAAACTTCAACATTTTTTTTCATATTTCTTCTCTCTTACTGTTTGACAGCCCTCTGGTAGTGATATTGATAAAACTGTGTTGGTCTTTTCAAGAACACATGTTAATAACAGTAAAAAAAAATAAAGACTTTTGCTTTGTGTCATGCTGAAATACCACCTTGTCTGATTTCTGGTTAGTTTTATTAACAAAACAAAAACTTTACACAAGGGATATTCAAGTCAGCTCATAACTTTATTACTAAAAGCACCATCTGCTGGTTAGTAGACATGGATGCATTTTCAATCTGTCTGCCTGAAATCCTTTGATAGAAGAATAAAAAAAAAAAAACGTATTTCTTCCCTGCCTGCCCGCACAGATTCCCCTCTGCATATTAAAGTTGCAAGCCTTGAGAAAAAGGAGGTGGATGTTATTGGTAAAATGTTTTAGTCTGTGTGTGTATGCACTTGCAATGGAAATCAATTTTTCAGCTTGCCTTTTATTAGAAGTCTTAGGTATATAAATAAGATTATTTTCCGATCTAAATCCATCTAACATAAGCAAAAGCCAATTATTCACTCAGGAAGTAGTATAAAGAACTACTTATAGGGAAAAATTACAGATGTAGAGTGCTATTTCTCTACCCCATGTTGTGCCCTGGTTCTAGCACATAGTAGGTTTTAAATAAGTGTTAGCTAAGTGAGAAAAGGGAAAATAAATTGCTATGACTTTATGTAAAATAACACCAGAGTGAAAGGAAATCTCCTCCTATGTTATATTCATTAGGTAGATATTTTTAGTCATGCCAAAATTTGATGTGTGAATTTAACATTAGAAAGGGAGAAGTGGTGATTTTTATTTTAAAGAAAGATTTCAGAGAGAGAGTGAATTTGCAATTTTCTTAAATTCTTTTAAAAAATGTAGCAAAGTGTTAATTCTAGGAGGTTTTAAAGAGTACGGACATTTAGAAATAACCTAATGGATGATAGAAAAAGAAGAGAAATATTTATGCATAGATTTATTATAAATTTAGTGAAGTTTACTTTATAGCGTCCTTCAGGGATTGAAAAAGATTGCTTCAAATTAAAATTTTAGATATGATATTCTGAGCTGTAAAAGGGTAAGTTGTTGTTTCTCTTTATCCATTATATGTGGAAAAATTGGGCTACCAATGTTTTCAAAGTCAAATCACGCAGGGAGAAATGGTAGAACTGACATTTAAATTCAGGCTCTTTACTTCTGAAAGCACTGTTTTTCACTTTACAAAGAAACTTGCCAATTTTAGCAGTACGTTTTTTCTTTTGGCTGGGCATAGGAGAATGACTACAAGTTTCCCTGCATAGAGTTTACTTCCCCTAAATCACGGTATGATACTATTTCATCACTCATTTTTATACAATCCAATTATACCATTTTAAGTAGAATAATTGAGAGTATTAATATATACTCTACACCCAACTCCTAAAACCACTTTCAGGATGAACTTCAAATGTAATCTCATGTCACAGTTGAACCAAAAAGGATTCTACTTTCAGTAAAGGATTGGACAAATTTAATAATTCAGAGATACTCTCCTAGGTGTTAAAAGATATATAAATCCAACCTGGAGAAAAATGGATTCATAGAAAGTCTATAGGCAGTGATAGGGTTTGACATAAACTTCCTGTGGAAACTGTCTGTTGGGAGCACTTATCTTCACAGATCCAGTATCATAAATGATCTTCCTCAAACAGATGGCAAAGTCAACTTGAAGGGGGAAATGTCTAGACTTCATACACAATGTTTAAAATACCTCTGAATTTGATATACTCTCTCTCTCTCTCTCTCTCTCTCTCTCTCTCTCTCTCTCTCATGGTTTTGTTACATGTATCTTGCTATGCATTACAGCAATGCCATTTTGGATATCTGTTAAATATTTATTTTATTAATGGTAATAGTAATACATTTAATTTATTTCATATTTACCTAACATCCATTGTTTCTCAGTAGTACCCAGAATTCCTTTGGTGGTATGACTTTTTCTCCAACAGCTCATAGACATGAAGTTTATCATTGGGTTCTGAGAGGGCCCTGAAGATTGCTTCACAACCTCTGCTTCTTATACAGTTGGGTTTAGGTTTTTGCTACTTGATGATGAATTCCTAATCCCAGTGGCAATGGCAGTGGGTATCATTTGAGTGCTCCTCAACTAGCTGACCTTATGTTAAATGCTGCCCTGGGAGACAGAAGCATCTATTATCTCCATAAAGGGAATTGATTTGGTGAGGTTAAAAGACTACCTTACACTCACACACCTAAAAGGTGTCAGGGCTATTATTCAAACTGCATCTTTCTGATGAGAAAAGCCATATTGTTAGACCTTATTTTGCATATATCCTGAATGGGAACATGGTTTGCAACATGGGCTTCACCATTATTAGGTGTCTGGTTTGGCCAAGTTAACTAACTTTCCTGAGTTTCTATTTCTTAAACCAAAATTTGAGAAAATATTAATGTCTAATTTATATGAGGATCAAGGAGGATAATGCATAAGAAGTACTTAGTAAAGTTCCCTCAGAATTATATAACTAATGTTAGGTCTTGTAATTATTGGGTTTGCATTTAGTAGTTTTTAGCTTAGGTTTTCTAACAGAATACAAAGTTTCTGGGTACATCATCAGTGTCTAAAGTGGATCTGAATAAACAGCAATACAAAGTTTTTAAGAACTCAGATTAGAATGGCTAAAATATGTATGCTTTTCCATTATCAATCCACATGCATTTGACCTTATTAATTTTTTTTCTTGAGAAATATTTATTGAAAGCTTCATGTGTCTTGAGTTTTGGAGAAGTGAGACAGAACAGCAAACAAAAATATCTAGAGGGTTGAACATCTTGTAAGCTATGGAAAGGGAATAGACTAGTTGACAGACTCACAAACACACAGAGAGATAAATTTGTGACAAAAGTGACATACTCATAAGTGAAATAAATAGGTCACGGATGTTTAAATGCCATATCTTTTCTCTGGTATGAGAAACTGAGAATGTAAAGTCCTAGAATGTATGATAAACACTATAAAATAGAAAATACCCTAAGGGAAATGAGGAGTAGGGGTAAATAATGAGGATAAAGAAAAAATTGTGATGGTTAAAAAATGAGGAAACAAACTCATGTATTTAGGGGATGGAGGGGTTGTAGAGTAGGCAGAGAAGTGGAAAAAATGCAAATTAAGTCATGTCATATACTTGTACAAATTCTCAATGTTGAGTGTGATCATGATATGTATATAAAATGTACCTATATCACAATAAAAATTAAAAAAATAAAGTTGGTAATATGTTTCAAAAAGAGGTGTTACAAAAGTAAGCTGTCTTAGAATTGCTTTTGCTATTCTAGGTTTCTTGTGGTTCCAGATGAATTTTTGTATTATTTTCTCTAGCTCTGTGAAGTATACC